>ML814184.1:104326-132975 GCA_009831015.1 Picea engelmannii | reverse complement strand
ATGCATAAGAGTAGTATATGTTCATAACATGAGTCCTCACCATATTTTGAAAAACACAACTCCCGAAGGAGCCTTCACCAGAGTGAAGCCTGAGATTGAACACTTCAGGATATTTTGGGTGCCCAATGTGTTTTCATGTACCCAAAGAGAAGAGATCCAAGCTAGACCCTTCAGGGAGAAATTGTACATTTATGGGATACAGTGAATCTTTGAAGGCATATTAGATCTACATCCATGGTCAGAGATAGATTGAGATAAGAAGATATGTTGTCTTTGAAGAAGAGATAACCTTTCAAATATCTAGAGAATCTCATATGGAGATTGATAGTGAGACAATACCTTCTCCCCCTTAAATAGTTCAAAGGGAGACATACATTATTCTAGTTGCTCCAGTTGATATGCCTAGAGATATTGCAGTAGGGAATAAAAGGCCTTCCTGGGCTCGGCAAACTCTTTAGGAGGCAGAGGGACATACAACCCCTCAAGGCACATCCTGAGAGAGAAAGAGACCAAAGAGATTTTCAAGCTACCTTTCAGCCATGATCCACATCATTGATTCTGAGCTTTCTTTTCATGGAGAAGTGACAGGTGAACATGTATGGAAAATTTCCATGACAGAAGAATAACAATCTATCTTGAAGAATGATGTATGGGATATTGTTTCGATACCATAAGGGAAGTATATGGTGACTTCCAAATAGATCTATATGATCAATCATGCAACTGATGGAAGTGTCTAGAAATACCAAGGGAGATCTGTAGACAAAGGATTCTTACAAGCAGAGGGAGTTGACTATGATGAGACATTTGATATAATAGCCCGATACACTTCCATTCGTACTATCATCCATGAGTTGGAAACTACATCAGATGGATGTAAAGACAACCTTTCTCAATGGTGATATTGAGGAAGAAGTTTACATCAAGCAACCAGAAGAATTCATGATACACAACGAGAAATATCATATGAGCAAGTTGAAGAAATCCCTGTATGGACTAAAGCAAGCACCTCATGCTTGTTATGAGAAAATGGATGGATTCTTGATTAGTTTGGACTTCAGCAAGAGTGCTACTAATCCAACCTATATTATTGCATTATTGGTGACGAGTGCCTGATTTTGGTGACTTGTTTAGGAAGACTTATTGTTGGATGCAAGCATGCATTGGTTTATGATTTCGAGATGAAGGACCTTGGAATGATACACTACTTCTTGGGACTAGAAGTATGGAAGAGGACTGATGAGATTTTCCTGAATTAAGGAAAATATACAGTGGAGATATTGAAGGAATTCAATATGATTGAGTGCAAATCCATGCCTACATCGATGGTGACAGATTTGAAGAAAATGAATGATGTTCCTACTGATTCAGGCAATATTAATCCACATATGAGTGGATCACTGATGTATTTGGTTAACACCAGACCTAATATATGCCATGCAGTGAATGTGCTTAGCCAGTTCACGAGTCAACTGAGACTGACTCACTTGATAGCAACGAAACATGTATTGAGACACCTACGATGCATAGTTGGATATGGCCTGAGATATGCCTCCAGTGTAGACTTGAGTTTGCAGAGATATGCTGATGCAAATTGGGCATGGAACGCAATAGACTCCGTGGAAGAACACATCCAGTTGTTGTTTTACCTTGGGGTGTTCCATGGTTTCATGGTGCAGAAGGAAACGAATCTCTATGGCCTTGAGTACCGCAGAGGGAGAGTATACAACATTGAGTGTGACAGTCTGTGAAGTATTGTGGCTTCACAAGCTTCTGACAGATTTATTTGATCATGAGATGGATCCTACCACTATCCATTGTGATAACTAGATCTGTGTGAAGCTCTCTGAGAACCCTGTGTTTCATGATAGATCGAAACACATTGAGATAAAATATCACTATATTAGAGACATGGTGCAGAGGAAAACAATACACGTGCAGTACCTTCCTACCCATGAGGATTGCAGATATCTTCACCAAACTGCTTGGTAAGACGAAGTTCGAGTACTTCGCTGAGAGACTTGGCCTAGTGGAGAATACCTCCCTAGATGAGAGGGAGTGTTGATGACTACAACCAAGACAAAGTTCGATTACTTCATGTGAGACTTGGCTTGATGGAGAATGACTGCCTAGATGAGAGGGAGTGTTGATGATTACAACTACGTGAGACATCCTCCATGACACAAACTGAGTGAGTCAGCCTGAGAGATATCCCATGAGTTGGGTGTGCCCATGAGATGGGTTTGTGGTTCCTCTTTGAGATGAAGATGGAATGTTGTGTGCCCTTGTGTGGGGAATAGGCCCATGATATGGGTGTGTGGTTCCTATCTGAGATGGATATGGAACATTGTGTTCCCTTATGTGGGGAAGATTCCCAAGAGATGGGTGTGTCGTTTGAGATGACACGATGTGTACCCTTGTGAAGGGTGAAGGCTCCCATATTGTTCTCCTCTGTGTAGATAAATTGAGACGATATGGTACTCCATATGATTCTCCCATGAGACTCAGTGAGATAGAGATATGTTGAGTTGGACGTTCCCATGGATGAGCACAAGTGGATGTGATCCTAGTGGTCGAGCACTAGTGAGTTTGTGTCCATATGATTCTCCTGTGAGATGGAGTAAGATAGATATATGTTGACTTGGATGTCTATGTGGCTGAGCACAGGTGGACGTGCCCCTAGTGGCTGAACACTAGTGGGTGTGTGATATCCCTTGCTATATTTTCTAAGAGTCAGACTTACTTGTAACCCTATTTGTGATGTAAAGGGTATAGGTCGGCCCCACCATAAAGTGAAAGATAATTAAAGTGAAAGGAAATTAATGTAAAATATAATTAATATGGTAATTATTAATTATATTATGAGTTATTGAGGTCGGCCGTGTTGTGCCAATAGACACTACTTTTGATGTGTCTATTCTAATATAAATAAAGGTGATTTCCCCATTGAGGAAATACAATGCAAGTGTGAGTTTGGAAATTTCAGCAAGTAATTGTTCTTGGGCTGAAGTGCACACCTCTCTTGGGCACTAGTCTTCTAGGTTTTGTGAGCACCCTTTTGTGTGCTAGGTTTATGGTGTGGGAGGTATTTCTCTTGAATAATATAGCAAAGGATTGGTTGGGTTTTATTCCCTTGTTGAGAAGGGTTCCCCAGGATACTTGTGTACTTGTGCATGATGTTTTCTTCTTGTGATCTTGGTTACCGCAACAAATTGTTTATGGTGTAACTGCAATTGTCTATGGTTCAAGTAAAATGCTAAAATTAAAATGAACTTCATGCTTGAGCCTAGATTAATGAAAAATTAACAGGTCTGTGGTATCCCAAAATGGACCCACACTCATTTCAAGAAGAGCTTGGAAGTATTTTCCACTGTGATGTTCTTCTTGCAGGCTATGAGGATGGCCAGCTTGGAAAATCGATCAACGACCACAAATGCAAAATCATTGTCTTGCTTGGTGGATGGAAGGGTGGACATGTAATCCATTGAGATGGATTCCCAAGGCTTCCCGGGAGTAGGAAGAGGGGTGTATAATCCTTGCTTCTTGATGCTTGGCTTGGAAATGGCACATACAGTGCAAGATATGATATACTTGATGACGTTCTGTCACAATTTTGGCCATTAAAAAAGTTTCTAGAGAACGACCACAATTTTCTCTACGCCAAAATGTCCTGCCATTCGACTGTAGTGGGCGTCCCAAATAATTTTTGCACGCTCTCTTGTAGGAACATAGAAATGGACCAGATGAAATAATAGTCCATCCTGAATGTGAAAATCAGTGACAGTCATGCCTGTACCCAAGAGCTGATAGGTGGTGGCGAAGTTCAGATCTTGCTGATAAAGTTGGGGTCACTCAGATGCCTCATGTCCACATGAATGGAATAAAGTGGTGAGTGTAGCCATAGGAGGTTGACTGAGGAAATCAACAACATGATTTGAGCTCCCTGTCTTATACTTGATGTTGAGATGGAACTGTTGCAGGTAGGTGGACCAATTCTGATGGAAGTTGTTCTGCAATTTCCCCTATGTCTGTATGAACTACAGGGGATTGTGATCAATGTGGATGATCATCTCCTTTCCTAGAATGTAATGTTTCCATTGCCGACATGATTTTACAATGGAATAAATTTCCTTATCATAGGTTGGGTATTTCCAGAGAGTATATGAAAGTGTCTCACTATGGTATGCCACTGGATGACTGTGCTGAGTGAGAACTGTGCCTACAACATAGTCAGATGCATCAGTCTCAATATCGAACGGTTGGTGTAGATCGAGCAAGGAGAGTACTGGAGCTGAGCACAAGCGATGCTTCATATCATTGAATGCTCATTTTTGTTCTTTTCCCCACACAAACTTTTCCCTGCCACCTCCCTTGGTCACTTGGCTGAGGGCCCATGCAATATGGGAGAATCCCAACACAATCCGTCGGTAGAAGTTGGCCAGTCCAAGGAAGCTCCGAAGCTCGATTAGTATGGTTAGGGTTGGCCAGTCATGGATCACTTGGATCATAGCTGGATCAACATGTACCCCATGCTCATCAACAATGTAGCCCAAGTATTGGACCCTGTTCATGCAAAATGAGCATTTTTCCAAGTTGGCATATAGCTTGTGCTGCCACAGGGTGCTCAAAACCTGTTGAATATGCCGCATGTTCTCTTCACAAGTTCTACTGAAGATGAGGATGTCATCCAAATATACTACCAAAAAAGAGTTGGTGAAGGGTCTCAATACATCATCCATCAACCTCATGAAATTGCTGGTGCATTTTTTAGGCCAAAGGGCATGACCAATAATTCAAAGAGACCTTCTTTATATTTGAAGGTTGTCCATACATCAATTGGTTCAATGGGAAACTGATGGTAGCTATACTTTAGTTCAATCTCGCTGAAGAAATTTTCCCCCTTGAGTTGGTTAAGAAGGTCACAAATCCTGGGAATTGGGTACTGGTTCCTGATTGTGATTTTGTTTAATTCTCTATAATCAATGCAGAGTCGCCAGGTCCCATCCTTCTTCTGCACCAGTACAATCAAGCTTCCAGAAGGGGAGGAGCTGGGTTTGATGTGCTCCTTTTGAAGAAGCTCTTGGATTTGACGCTTGATTTCATCATTTTCCATCAACGAGCGATGATATACTGGTCCATTAGGCAGAGGTGCATCGGGGGTCAGATCAATTGGATGCTTGACTTGGCAGTGCATTGGTACCCCGATGGGTGAGGAGAATATGTCTTTGTACTCTTCCATGATCTCGTCCACTTGATTCTGCTGCAAAGAGAGGCTCTATGTAGAGGTCACGGATGTGGCGATGACCTTCTTTTTACTTTGAGCACAGATCACAAAGAAGACGAACTTCCCGGTCTGTGAAATGACCTTACTGCATTGCTTAGCAAACATTAAAGAAATAGCGGTAGGCGACGCTACCTCTAGTATCCTGTACAATTGTCTACCCAAATTAATAATAACACTACATGGTAGAATCATACACAACATGACGCTTCCAAAAATATGGTTGTCCTAAAATAACATCACAAAATTCAAGGGGAGCAATATCACACAATACCTCATCTTTGAAAGGCTTGATGTCGTAGGGAAGACAACACTGTTGGATGACACAAAGATCTCTTCCTTGGTGAATCCAACCGATGGTGTAGGGGTGCGGGTGCGATGTCATTGATAGCTCTAGCCGCTTAACGATATCTACTGAGATCAGGTTCTTTTGACTACTTTTATCGATAATGAAATGAAGCAGAGGCCCCTTTTCCCAGATCTGTGAGTGAAATAGGCGTTCCCCTTCCTTTGGTTCATCTGGTTCACTTGAATGGACTTTGGTGGTAGTGACAGTGGCACTGGGTTCAACATCGATGATCCACTTCCCTCCTTTTGGATTTGATTTAGAATCAAAATCGACCTCTGACTCGGAATCCTTCAGCTCGACCATGGGTGATTGCTTGGAGCGACATTCTTCAATGTTGTTCCAAGGGATTTTATGGTACTCACACCATTTTCTTGTGTCCTTCTTCGTCCTCTCATTGCCCTTCTTATGTTGCAACTTGCATGGGTTGTCCTGAGAGTGACAATCTTAGCTCGGTCCCTTTCTGTGTGGGTTGGGGTCGCCTTTACCCTTCTTCGACTGTGAGGAGTTTGCGGATCCAAAATCTCGCCTCTTCTGCTTAAATTTATGCTCGATCTTGACAACATATCTATAATCCATGCCCAATGAGGCGATGTCCAGAAACTCCATTTCTATTTGAATGTATCTATGCAAACAACCGCGGTATTTCAACACCAGATGTCGCTCAGATTTTTTGATACCCAATTTGGTGCGTAGGGTATGGAAAAATTGGTGAAATATGGTACTGTCTGGTCCCTTTCTTGACGCAGGGTGGTCCATCTGGTGTACTGGTCCTCATAGCTTCCAACATGGTAGTACGATTCCTTAATGGTGTCCTGGAAGGAATCCCATGTAAGGGAAACCACAAATATTGCAGATTCCTCTACGACCCTTTGCTCAGAGAAAGTATCCCACCAGTCCTTAACATGGGGGATGACCTTGAGGAGTGAAAAAATAATCTTTTCCATATCAGAAAAATTGTGGATCGAAAAATACCCTTCAAGCAGATTCAACCATTTATCTACAACATCCGAATCTATCAGTCCTTAAAATAATGGAATATCAAAATTTACTTGTACCTTGAAGGGGGTTGCATGGCCGCTTGATGAAGATGCTTCTCCTGTAGGAAACCATCGAAGGATATGCACAAAGATGTCCGTCATTTCGTTCCTTTGTCATGCGAGGGCTTCCTAGAGAAACATTTTAATAGGATCTGTTGCTCCATCATATTTATTTTCATCCCCCATGGGTTTTTGTCGGGCTCGTGACGACCGATCTTACAACGACTCGATTAGTTTGAGTCCCAACTTCTTGTACCTAGATCTTGTCGGGGACATGCATGAATAAAAATAAATGAAGAGAAGATCGCTCTGATACCACTAAACTAGATTTAGGAGTGGAACGAATTGATTATCATAATGAATACAATAAATACAAAGATACGAAGAACAACATATATATCCAGTGAACAATATCTTCTATTGAATAAATGAAATAAGTTGAAACTATAAAATTGCAGAACTGAAAACACTTACTCGAATGGTGGTAGCTATCTTTGAGAAGAGATGTGGCTGCTACATGCATCCGTCTGAGAATAATGATTACAATGAGGCTCTAGAGGCCTTTTTAATATTACTCATGAATGCCAAAACCCTAGACACCCAAAAACCTAACCCTAGGAGGTGAAACACTAAAAGTCATGTGGGCCCCTATGGGTAAGTTGGTACCTCAACTTCCCAGGGTCGCAACTTTTGCATACGACCTCCATTTTAGGCATGTGATATCCCGTTGGAAAGGTCTTTTAGAGAAATACACATTACGCCATCAAACTCTGACTTCGTCTATAGTTTTACTGTGGCGAGCCAAAAAAAACATTGTTTAGGGATCCAAAATGGCCCTGGAAGTACAACAAGATGTGGTGACATGAAAACATACAAAATAAGCCAGTTGGATTAGGTGAGAGGCCACCAGTATCCACCTGGAAGATGTGTAGGGATTTAGACAGTCCTAAAAGTGTAGAACCCATAGTTACAAAGAAGTACAAAAGAACGTGCTGAACTAAAACTAACAAGAGGATCTAGTTGGAATAGCTGGTAGGCCACCAATATCCACCTGGATCACTGCATGACATGTGTAAGGAAATTATATCTGACAAAGATATAAAATTTACTTCAAACTTTTGGAAATCTCTGTTTGCTGGTTTTGAAACAAAATTGTTCTTTAGTACAACATATCACCCTCAAATTGTTGGGCAGACAGAGAGGGTAAACCAAGTGTTAGAAGACATGACGAGGATGCATGTAATGCATCAACCCAAGAAGTGGTAGGACTACCTACCATTGGTATAATTTTCCTACAACAATGGATATCAAGAGTCATTAAAAATGAGCCCTTTTGAAGCCCTCTATGGAATTATACAATGCAACATTCCAATTATCTGGAACAACCCAATAGACAAAGTTACAATTGGGCCATATATGCTAAAGGAAATGGAACAACAAGTAATTCAGATCAAACAAAATCTGAATATAGCCCAGGATAGACAAAAGAGCTATGCAGACATGAAAATGACTCTTATAGAGTTTAAAGCAGGGGATCATGTGTATCTACGAGTTAGACCCAGGAAAACCTCTTTGAGGATGGGAGCTTGTGCCAAGCTGACACCTCAGTATTGTGGACCCTTTGAAGTTTTGGATAGAGTGGAACTAGTAGCCTATCGGCTAGCACTTCCTCCCACAGTGAAGGCACATAATGTTTTCCATGTTTCTTTATTAAAGAAGTATGTACATTATTCTAATCATATTATTGATTGGTCTGTGATTCAGGTGGAACTTGAGGGAGAATTCCTGGCAGAACCTCAATGCATAATTGACAGGAAGGAAAACCCACTCAAGAACAAAACCATTGCATAGGTCAAGGTGCAATGGAAACACTTTGGCCCAGATGAGGCTACATGGGAAATGTAGGATGCCATGAAACAAGCATATCCATTTTTGTTTAGTTCTGTACATACATATCATATCGACAGATAGAACATCGAGGGCAATGCTCCTTTAAGGGGGAGGGTATTTTAATGACCATGTTTCCCCTAATTTGTAAATATAACTATAACTGGAAAAGAGAATATGGTGGACTAAATATGTGTGAATGTTTGATTTGATGAACCTTTGTATAAAAGGGTCAATGTATGAATTTTTTGTTATTAATAGAAATTGGATATGTGTTGCACAATAGTTGAAGGGGGGGAGTTTTCCAAGATAGACCATGGATTCTATGAGAGATATGGTGAGGGAAACCAAGAATGGTTGAGATGACCCCCACTAAACTAGTACCTACTTGGTGTAATTTCTCAATAGTCCTCTGACCCAGAAATGAATTACCAGTCAGGCTGGTAGTTGGAAGACCATCCTCAAGAGTTTATGAGGATATGGGGCAGGGTACCCATTTGTAAGGCTTCTAGGCCTGACCACGAGTTGGGGATTCATAACCACACAACCTTGCTAAGGAATGAAATAAATGAAGTAATTCGGGGGACATAGAAATATCTGTAGGAAGCAGAGTAGAGAAAACAATCTTGAAAAGAGAAGAGAGCATGCTTCGACTCTGGAGTTGAGAAAAAAGCTGAGAAGAAAGCTCTTTTTTGGCTGTAAGAAGCCATGTGAAAGATATCGATGCAAGCTGATAAACAAGTTCGACGAGTGACTGAGGAAGTGCTCACACAGACTTCCTTGCTTGGTGTAGATGAATCTGGTTGCCAGGATCCTGTGGGAGGAGGAGAGTAACCTCCGTCCTTGATTGTCGTGGAGAAAGGAGAAATAATATTTCTCATAGAATCATGGTCTAGCTTGGGGGTGGCCAACAATAAATCCAACAAGAGTGGCTATGCCTATGGTTGGGTGGAAACAGGCACCCGTTTCAGTAGTCGCTTCACCTTTTCCAGTTCTGATAAGTATTTTCATACTCTGTGTAATATATTGGATGCGATGATTGAAGGTATGTGTTTAAGGTTAAGTCTTGCAGTGTTTGAACAGTTATTGGAAATCCTCATTTTGCTTCTGTAAAATGATATTTTTACTTGGTTTTCGATTTACCTCAGTTAGCCACTAGAGAGTTATGGGATGTGAATCCACAGGAGACTCGGGGTAGGATTAGCTGAAACATTTAAGTCTTGCCGAACTTTTGAGTTTACCTTAGCGAGAATGCCAAGTTCAACTCTGTGGGAGAAGGGTGTTCCTTCAGACTCTCCACCCATGTGACCAAGGGCTCATACCCATGGGCTTAATCAAGTCTCGACTAAGAGCTGAGTGTAGCCCGAAATCCAAATATGATCCCATATGACTTGGGGTTGCAAACCCCTCGCTAAGCCTGAAAGGAGTGAAGATAATTTGGCTTCGAGACTTCGGGACTTATGATCCCACAACCCTCGAAAACATCAGAAGACTGGAGTCGCGAATTGATGAGGGACATAAATACAGGGATCTAGTGGAGATGTCTCTCAACCGTTAGATCAGACTTAGGAAGGGTAGTGTTAAGTACTTCGGCGAAGTCCCACTTTGGGATAAAAGGAGTGGTCTAGCACCGAAACTCCCGAATGTTGGAGTTGCAAAGTTAATCTAGACCGTTGAGAATAGAGGGACGCGTGTCCACAGATCAAAGACTATCCATAGAGACGTAGAAAGCTGAACGTCGAACGTCGACGTTCAACGTAGAATGTCGAATGCCAAATTTACGAAGAGATGTAGACCGTCGATCCTCGGATCCTTCGAGATCCCTCTAAGTTGTCGATCTAAGGACTCCATTGAGAACCCCTCTTAAATTCCCAACCAACCGGGAACACGTCATGGAGCGACACGTGGCCCCCACTTGTCCCCTATCAAAAGTCACCTGTTGGACTAGAGACATTGGATGAGAGGCCACGTGGCAGGAGATCCTATAGTCCGGAGACTTGGTACTACAGAGGAATTTGGCCAAGAGTCTTCAGAGTGTGAAAACCTCCAAAGTCGTGAACAACGAAGTGAATCTCAACCATTGATAGGATGAGGACATGTGGGGCTAGATTAGAGAGTCCAAAGACTTGGATCTTTAGGGGATTGACGATATGAGGAGTTGGTAAGTTCTGAAGCCCGAAGTCGCAAAGTAACGAGAGCCGTGGATCTATGGATCTATGTGGAAATATCTCAACCATGAGATTTGAAAGAAATTAGAAGGATATTTGTTGGGGCTGACATGGCTCACTGATGTCATCCAGGTTGACGTGGACCCGCAACTAAGGTGCCATGTGTCACCGGGATATGGATGATTCACAGATCCCTTATTCCAATTAGAGAATGACATGTGTCACCCCCTAATAAGGACATGTGTCACCCCTGGCCCTCGTCGTGTGTCAGCTTCTGGTTCGTGCCCGCCTGGCTAACGTGGTTGGTGACGCGACCGAGAGTCCAAGACTTAGGCAGTTCGGAAGATTTGGGGCGTAGTATAGTAGAGGGACGATAAACATCGATCGCTGAAAATGTAGAACGTCGATCACTGATTTCCAAAAGCCGAAATTTTCAACGCCGATCCCCGAACGCCGAAAAACATAAAACATAAAACGTCGATTGTCGATCACTGAACACCAAAAAACCATAAAACGTCGATCATTGAATGGCCAAGGCCACATGGAGAGATTTCGGGAGTTCGTGGAGTATGCATGCAGTAATAAAAGGGGCATTCAACGCCAAACACTGAAGACCCCAGCTAATAACGCCCGAATAACTTCTGGAGGCTATATCTTGCAAAACAAGGATCAAATTTTGAGTCGGTAACAGTCATTAGAAAGCTACAAATGAGTAGAAGAGGACGAATACCTGAAAGAGATGATTTGAGCGAGAAAAAAAATTTGATGCCCCATCCCTAGAAAGGGTATTTAGGGGTCGGGTGTGTTACAAGGATGTTCAACCCAACCATAAGATCTATGTTGCACTTAATCTCTCTTCAATAGAGCCCACCCCTGAGCCGAGGTTATGAGTTCACAAGGACAAATTTATTATGGTTGGATCTAACTCTCTTCACATAGTGAAATTTCTAGGTTTATAGTCAATTTTCTACCTACAATAGTCTCAACCCACAACTCTCTTCCCCCTTATCCTACACAACCCAATGAATGAGATCCCCTTCTTTGCTACGTAGTCCTTCAAGCTATCCCACTTTTCTTTAGGGCTCCACCATATGTTAGTTGGGAAATCTCATTGTTGGGAGTTCATGGATTCTCAGTTGTAGTTGATCAATTCCTCTCAATAACATCAATTACTCTTACACAATCATAATTATTTTATAATTCATGGTTGTAGCTTTTCATAATTCAATTACAACGAGCTGTGGTCGGTTTTCCCAAAGAGGACTCTCTCGATTTTCCCAACCGAATGATAGTTTGAATTCCACTTTGCATGTACGAATTCTAAAGATTATCTTTGCATGTCATGAACTCTCCATGTGTTTCATGAGAATCCCATGATTCACCTTTTATCTCGAAAGCCCATGTACCTTCTTCATGTATTTAATCCTCAAGCTTAGGGTAAAATAAAACATTGAAGAATAATACTAAATATTAATAATCAAAGGTTCCAAGGCTTAGGTTATATCAATAGCCAAGGTCTTTCCCCCTTATCCCCTTAAACCTCTTATAATCCCCTTGCATTTCTCCACTTGTGGAATGAAAGCCCCCTAATCTTGTCATTTATTTTTTGTAGCCTGTGATGCATTTGTGTTAACATTCAATATCAAGTTATAGATTACAATTGTCCATCTTTTAGCCATTCATCATATACATTTACATCATCGCTCTGGGGATCAAAACTGGGATATAACATTCCCTCCCCCCTAGATTTTTCACCTTCCTCTGTGCACAACATCACTATATACAATAACAATGATTTTTACATCAAACATTTTCAAAATAAGTGGACGTGCCTCCCACATAGCATCCTCCAACTTCCACATTACTTTTTTTAGGGATGTAGTAGGTTCATTGGACCTTTACCCGCCCGTAGGCTCTATACTTGAGCATAGTGACCTTCTTGTTGAATATACACATTGGTTGTACTTGGAAGTCTGCTTCTGGTTGCACCTGGATTAAATCCCAATCAATGACATGGTGAGGATCATGCACATACTTTTTCAATGACACATGGAACACATTAAGAATTTTTATGGTAGTAGATAATGAAAGCATGAATGCAATAGGCCCTATCATATCTAAGGTCTCAAATGAACCACAATATTTGGTTGTTAAGATTAGTGTAGCTCCCCAACTTCAATGAAATTTTCTTTGGTTTCACTTTCAGAAACACATACTTTTCAATTTTAAATTCACTTGGTATTCAGTCCTTATCTACATAACTATTTTTTTTGCCTATGTTGACATTAATGTTTTGCTTGATCTTGATCATTTTCTCTTCCATTTCTTCGAGAAAATCTATATTAAGTCTAATCTGTTTGTTGGATTATCCAAACTAACTGGAGTATTACACTTTCTGTGATATAATGCTTCAAATGGACTCAATTTTTTTGAATTTTGATATCCATTATTGTAGACAAATTCTATACAAACAATCCTTCCACTTGGATGGTTTATCCATCGCATGCATTCTTAACATGTCTTCAATCACTTGATTGAATATCTCTATTCACCCATCTATTTGTGGATGATAAGATGTATTGAAGTTCATATTTCTACCAAAAAACTTTAATACTCATTTCCAAAAGTTTGAGGTAAGATTTGGATCTCTATAAAAAATAATCGACTTAGGTGTCCCACACAACCTGACAATCTCTTTCAAGTAAATCTCTATTATATTTGTTGCATTATGAGACAAATTAACTAGAATAAAGTGAACGACTTTGGTTGTTTTCTCCATCACTACCATTATTGAATCATGTCGCCTTGTTGTCTTGGGCAATTGATAAAACTAGTAGTTACCACTTACAATTTCTACTTTGGAATTGGTATCACTGTACCAAACCTGTTGGATGTATCTGCTCAACATTTACTCTTTGACATTCCATACACCTGGCTATATAATCAATTACATAATTTTTCCATTCTTAGCCAAAAATTTGACTTCTTACTACTATGATTGTCTTTTGATAGCTAGGATGTCCAACATATGAAACATATGCATTTCTTTTAATACAAGTTTTGTGAACTCAAAAGAATTATGGACATAAACTCTTTTTATGCATAAGAATTACATTCTCTTACAACTTATAACCGTCATACTTTTTTTGTAGATTCTCTTGTTGTAAGCCGTCTTTTATATGTAAATAGTGCTCTTCTGAGGTAACAACCTCAAGAATTCTATTCCTCAAATCAGATTTGCACATACTAATGGTTGTAACATGCATTTCATGTACTCTTTTATTGAGTGCATCAACAACCTTGTTCTCCTTCCCTCCAATATGTTTAATATCAAAGTGATATTCATTAAGAAGTCCAACCATCTTGTTTGCCTAACATTTAAAGTCTGTTGTTCGAATAAATATTTCATACTACTATGGTCTGTTCTTAATTCAAAATTTCTCTCCATCAAGTAATGTCTCCACACCTTCAATGCATGAACTTTTGCAATGAGTTCTAAGTCATCTATGACATAATTATTTGAATGATCTTTAATATTCTAGGATTCTTAACAAATCACATGTCCATTATACAGTAAGAACTCCACTAAGTCCCTCTTTACAAGAATATATGCATACCATGGAATTTTCACTTGGATCAACAATATTAAGAATGAGTGCACTAATAGCAATTCCTTTGATAGATGGATGCTTCTTCACACTCTGGTGTCCATTCAAATTCAATTCCCTTCCCCTGGAAAGATACAATGGGATGAGCAATCTTGGATAATCCTTCTATGAATCTTTTGTAGTACCCAAAAAGTCCCATAGATGACCTTACCTCTGTTACATTCTTTGGTGTAGGCCATCCCCTAACAAATTCATTCTTCTCTGGATCTAGTGCTATTCCTTCCTCAGAGATGATATCCCAAGTAATTAATTTGTCTTTGACAAAATGAACATTTTCTTAACTTAACATACAATTGATGCTCTCTTAGCGCTTGTAGTATTAACCTCAAGTACTCTTCATGCTCCTCCTCTAAATTTGAATAAATAAGAATGTCATTTAGTAATACAATGACAAACTTACCCAAGTCATTTCTAAATACTCCATTCATTAAGCACACAAAGGTTGTTGGTGCATTTTGTAGTCAAAATGGCACCACTACAAATTCACAGTGTCCATAGCTATGTTTGAAAATTGTCTAACTGATGCTTTCATCATTTATCCTTATTTGATGGTATCCTGACCTCAAGTTTATCTTTGGAAAGATATTTTCTTCTTTCAGTTGATCAAATAGGTCTTTAGTTCTTGGTAGAGGATATTTATTCCTCGGAGTGAACTTATACAGTGGTCTAAGATAAATGCACAATTGCAAAGTCCCATTTTCCTTCTTTACAAAGAGTACTGGTGCTCCCCAAGGATAGACACTTGGGCTTATTTACCCCTTTAATAATTCTTCTAATTTCATTTGCAACGCTTTCAATTCAGGTGTATTGATTATGTATGGGGTCTTAGATATTGAAACAAATCTAGGTATAAATTAATATAGAAATCAATCTCTCTTTTTGGTGGTAAACCTGGTATTTCCACAAATACATTTGCATATTCCCACAATACTGAAAATTCCTCGAGATTTGGAATTATGCGCTTCGTTGGATTTTCTGCATGAGTTTCATACAACTGACACCCTTTCCTAAAGCACATATTCAACTGTAAGGATGCAATCTCCTTTATAGAATGCCTTTTATTGTCTTTTGCTTTTCTTCTTCATCAAAACAAGTGAAAGTCTTATTATGACAATCTAGGACAACATGATGCACATATAACTAGTCCATTCCAATATGAACACTATATGAACCAAGTGGAATTATGTTCAATGCCGCCACAATGCTGACACAATTTATATTTATAGGCAACCTTTGACAATCTCATTAGTTTTCCTTCTAGTCCTAGTAACCAATTGAACCAACCATGATTTCTCATGTTTACTTCTCTTCAATTGAAATCTTTCATCCAATTAGGGGCAATGTAACTAGTTACTTTCTCATGAATCAATTAACATTGTAATATGTTGATTGGAAATCTCACCTTCAACCTCAAGCATGTTTGACTGATGATTTTCCTATCGATTTTCCAAGGTTGCATATATTCTTGGGATGCTCCTTTCCACACATTCCACTATAGTTGCCTCCTGGATATGGTGCAAATTTCTCATTCTTCCTTCCTTTTAAAGGAATTTTCTATAAAAATGGTCTCCTTCACATCCCCAACATTTGATTGGCTACTTTACCCTTTTCCTCAATAATTTTTCCATCTTATATCCACTTTGAGCTAGATGGCTTTGCTGATATGTATTAGGGTTGTTCTTGAAGAAATGAGGCATTACACCTCATATCATATGAGGTTCCACATTGTGATTTTCATCACATTGATGGAGATTTGCAACTATATATTTTGAGCATTTGATCAACTTGGGGGGATACATCTTCATGGAACCCCTTCTTTTCATGGCATTTAATTATTTGATGGAGGTATCTGGTTGGGGGAGTATGAATTCTCCTTGGATGTATGATTGTTCTTGCTAGTTTGGTGATGTTTTTCACATGTGTTTTCCTTGTTGATCACATCTTGGTTGCACATTTGATGGTTATGGAGCACACTATCTCATCATGGCGTGGTTTTGGTACACTTGTTTATATTGGATGTGCTACATCTTGTTCATGGATGATGGTTCTAACCTCCCAAGGGATTAGATGATGGTATTAGGAGGCAAATTTTTCATGATGTTGTTGGATTTTCCTAGTGACTGTATATGTAATGATGTTGTATTATTTATGTCACTAGGAGGGGGTGTTCTACATGGTTATCTTGTGTTAGATGTGTGGTGGGAACGTGCTTGATGATTGGATGGGTTAGCATTTTATATTGTCCCTTTCTCATATGATGTTTATGTGGTTGGATGATGCATGTTGTGGTAGTCCACTTTTCCTTGGTGGGGTTTCCCTAGGTGACATTAATTAACATTGTAACATTTTCTAGGTACCACCTAGGTGGAAATGCGTTTGATGATGTTAATATCCTTGTGGATGTAATTTTTCAAATGCTAGAGTGAGAGTGGGGGGGTACTGCATGCATCTTTGGTGATCAACCTTTTCCTAATGTTTGATGAGGTATAATCATGTTATATTCCTTTGGTGGTGCACCCTAGGTTCATCCGGAGAATGACTTATTTGCATGGTACACCACTTGTTGGAGTGCACCCCCCCTTATTGACACACATGTTCATGTTGATTTAACCAGTTGGTGACTATTGGGAGGTTGGAATATGGTGTTATTAAAACATCAACCTTTTTAGAGACATGTTGAGGTTAATTTAACCATTATATGATCAATTTAATCTATTTTTTCTAGATTAAGGTTAATTGCTTGAGCACCCTACTTCACTTAGTAGTTGTTTACACTTAGAGGGGATCATTTGGAAGAGACTTAGGGTTTTGGATGGAGCGCTCCTCTCTTGGAATTAGTTTTCGAGGTTTGCATGCATTATATTATCATTATTGGAGAGATTGACACACTTATCTAGATCACACCTTTGGTTTGTTGGACATCTTTATGACATGGAATATGGAAAAGTATTTAGGTATTTTATTGATGAGAAGTGTAACCACCTTGGCACACTTATCTAGGTCATCTTCCTCTTGTGCACAAGGTATTGGGAAATCAATTGATGGTATTTCAAAACAAGACATGGTTTTCCATGTGTTTTGATGGAGGCTAAACCATTTTGGTACTACTTTATAGGGTGCACTTTGTATGGAGATTATTTTATTGATTGTGGGTGGTTGAGGTAATTAATGGCACAATTTTCTAGAGTCCACCTCTCCTATGTTCTCTCTCATAATTATTTATTAGATATATTTCAACTACACTTGGCATATTTTGACCTCTATTGGACAACACCCTCACCTCTTTGACTTGACACATATAATATTTTATTGGAGGTGGTTATAGATGAGTTTTGTTGAGGAGCATGTGGCATATTAGGAGGGCCACGTGTATCACTTTCCATGCTCTTACTATTATTCTTTCCATATTTGGAGCATTATCTTGGAGAGTGCACATGTGGAGACATTCCACTTGCTATTTTATGAGTTGACCACTTCATTTCTTATGGAGTGCTACATCTAGTTGGCACTTTGCACATTCAATCATGGATTTGATTTTCTTGGGATTTACACATGTGGATTTATTACATGCATCTTGTGGACCACTTGCTATTTTTGGATGGTTGTTATGGAATATTCTCTTAGGGGGATAACTTTATTGTCTTATCACTCATGCATCTTGGAGGGAACACTTAATGCACTCTTCTAGGTGGAACCTTGAGAACATCCTCTTATGTGGAAGTTGTTTTACTATTTTTTGCATGCATGCATGCATCTTGGAGGGTGCATTCTATGTGGACCTTTTGCATGATGATTTGGTTATCATGCTTATTTTTAGTTGTACACCCTCTATAGAGATATGTCACGTACTTTCACTCCTATTTTTTATGAGGGCAAGTTTTCTTGGAGAGGTTGTTGTCCACATACCTTGACATTGTCAACCATTAATTAAGGGATCTAAATACTCTTTTTTTATATATTATTTGTTTGAGTTGTCACAAAGTTTATTGGATAATATTTTTTTTTTTTATTGTTTTCTCTTCATTATAATGGTTGTTGAGACTTTGGAGGTTAAGGAGATATCCCCTTTGACTACATTTGTACCTCATATGATTGGATCTTTATGTAAGATTGGATGCATATCATCTTGTTTATGTGAGGTTTCATGTTTGCATAATTTCATATGTTGTTTATTAGTGTAGGAAACCCTTGTAATTTGTTACGAAGGCCTTGTAATGAACCATGTGTCATTTGGATAATGTAATGTGAGGATATATCCCTATTATTTTTATTGTTTTGATGTTAAGATTACACCTAACAAACCAAGTCGCTGCTAGCATAATATGGCATCAACTTCATAGCAATTTTTGAGTGGAAATCCTAGCTCTCCAAGGTTTATTTTCTGCAACATTATCAAGCAAGTTAAGGTTGATTTGTGGCATTCATAAAAGCTCTTATTAACTTACATATTCATGCATTCACCCTCTTTGATATATATTTACTTGACTCCATTTTTCCCAAGGTTTGATTAGGCACTTGGTCTTGGTGTTTTCTAACTTCATCTTTTTGTTCTCACACCATTTACTTATTCATCCATACTACAACCATTCATTTTGCTTAGGATTACTCTTCAATAAATCACCTTGTCCCTCCACTATATATCCTTAGGAATACTATATTTAGGAAACCCCCCCTTGAGTTGGAGAAGAGCTAACCAAAAGTGAGAGGAAGAGCCACTGTAATGACAATGGTTAGCCTTTCTAAGTTGCACAAGACTAGATCCTTGTTTCTTGGGACTTTACATCATATGAGGTGATATATTTTGTTGTAACATGATATTTTAATCCCTTCTTCCTTTGATATTGCTTTTCCTTTTTCTTATCTCTTTAAGACTTCTAAAAATCTACTCTACCTTTGCTATGGTCATACACGTATTTGGCCTTCCCAATTGTCTCTTTAAGAGTCTAAGGTTCATCAAACTAAGTTTTATCTTTTTATAATGTAGGGAACCTAATTAATAACATTTTTATCTTTACCTTATCATCTTTAATATAGCCAACATACCTCAACAACTACACAAATTATTCTCATATTTTTCCATGGTCATATTTCTCAACTTGAGTTCAAAGAATTCCCACATCTTATTTTCATAGTAGTTCTTATAAATATATTGTTGCTAAAAATACTTATTGAACTACTTCCAAGAAATCCTCCTCTCATTGATGTGCTTAACTTGCTTCAACTGGTCCCACCAAATATAAGCTTTACCTTGTAGGTTGTATATGTCAATTTTGGCTTCTATATTAGATGAATAATTATACAACTGGAAGTATTTTTTTTTATTTCGAGTGACTAAGATTCAACATCATCTCCCATCTTGTTTTCACCATCAAAGACATGTGGCTTGGTATTCCTAAGCTCTCCTTGCAAATGGTTTTGATCATACCTTCTCTTTTTATGTCTCATTAGGGAAACTTCTGGGATGTTATATGATTCTTCAAATGCATATTACTTCCTAGATGAATGTGTTGGTGAGAAATTATTCCTTTGAGCTTTGGTAGAACTTCTTAAGTTCTTCTATCTTCCATGGTTTTCTCTTCTCGAGTGGACTCTACCTTCTTCCTCATACCTTGAACCCAATCCATTCTTCGTTTTCTTTTTCAATTGATACAATCTTTGTAGTAGCTAAGTGTTCAAATGATTTTGCTTCTTTTGGGATTTTTATATTCTCTCATTATTAGAGCTACAACTATGTGCCTCCATATTCAATATCCTTGTAGTTTCTACCAACTCTAATGTGTCCATTCTCTTTCTATTCCCATTGGAATCTGTCTCTTCTAGGCTGATATTTAGGCCTTTAACTTCTTCATAGATGTAAGGTGATTTCCCATCTTCCATGTCTCATCTTCAATAATATTCTTCAATTTTGTTATTTACTTTCCATTACAATAGCTCCAACTCTACAATAAGTGTGCATACCAATAAAACTGTTAGATACATTTCAATTCTAGGTCTATAACATTTTCTTTAAAATGCCAACAAATATGCACTTCATGAATTTTATCAAATCAAGGCTACTTCCCTATTTCTTCTTAAGTTCTAAAGAATTCTAAAGGAATTCTCCAAAATCCAATCCATCAAAATTATTCCACTTTGAATTAGCTTTCTAATGACTACACTCATACCCAATTTGGACTTTTGAATTGGTAGTTATGGCTCTCTAAAGTTATTGCTTTATTTTTTTGTTTTTTGTCCACTCAATAAACATGTAGCCACCATGAAGCTTGTAGGCATGGATTCACTAATTTGACCCCAAATTAATTTTTTTTCTCCTCCGAGGAAATCTGACCCCATTGCCTCCCAAATTTGATGCCACTGTGGCTAATTTAACTCTCGTCCTCCTATGAAATTGGGTATTTTTGCCAATTTTTCAATCTTGCCCCAATTTTTACATAGGGATGAATTCTGTAACTTTATAAATTTCCTCAAAAACTACTTCAATTCAAACCTATGCTCTATTAGAAGACCATTTTAGCATTTTAAAACTATGAATTCTCAATCATAGCTCTATATAGTTCTTCTTCTTCGTGGACATTTTATCAAACAATTAGCCTAAAAACTACGTTTTTACTTAATTTTCCATGGATATAAACTCTATAATCCATGAATCACACAAATTATAATTCTTTAACCTATTCTTGTACTCTAACAATATTCTAATTTGAGAATTAGAGAAAACTGCAGGCTTCCACACATTTTCCCAAATTCTTCTCATGAGGGCATTTTGTCAAACATTTCATATACAATTGTAATTTCTTTTTATACAATTTCGTTGCTAGCCCATGCAGCCTCAATATTGCAACTAAGAGCTTTTATACCACTTTGTAATGTACCCAATACCCTCTGTTCTCTATTGAGGATATGGGGTACTTTTTGAAATCACCAAATTTCACTCTAATTTGTCTCTCTAATACCATATCTTTGATTTACTTGTTTTGATGCATTTCCTCATTGTCCTGCTAGTAGTTAATTAACATATGCATGCACTATGAATCAAGCTTACATAAACATAATGAAACCATTCAATGGAAAATAACACCATAATTTATACGTGCATGTTTAAACATGGAAATAGAACCGAACAAACTAGAAAATAATTCAATTCATAACATAAACCATAATAATTCATCAAATAAATAAGTAAAAAAGCATGGAACTTATCCATCAATTGGCTGCAAAAGAAAGATGTTCCACCCAACCATAGGATCTTTGTTTCACTTAATCTCCCTACAACAGAGGTCACCCTCGAGTTGAGGCTATGAGTCCACAAGGGAAAATTTATCTATGGCTAGCTCTAACTCTCTTCTCACAACCAAATTTTCAGGTTCATATTCAATTTTCCACCTACAACAGTCTCAATCCACAATCCTCTTTCCCAATCAGCTTGCACAACCCAAGGAATGTGATTCCCTTATATGCTAAGCAGTCCATCGGGCTATCCCACTTCCCTCCAAGGCTCCAACATGGGATAGATAAAAAATATCAATACTAGAAGTCCAAGGGTTCTTAGTTGTAATTCAATTCCTCTCAATAACAACAATTACTCTTACATACATTCATAATTCTTTCATAACTCATGGCTATAGCTTGGCATAATTCAATTACATATATAACAATTGGTAATTTGATTAGAGGGGACTCCCAATATTTTCTGAACTAAATGATAGTTTGAATTCCCACTTGCATGTATGAATTTTGAATATTATCTTTGCATGCCATACACTCTCAACGTGTTTAATAAGAAGCCCACAATTCACCTTTTTATCTCCAAAGACCATGTCTTCACGTAATTAATACAAAATGTTAGGATAAAATAAAACATGTAATAATACTAATAAAGGTTAATAATCAAAGGTTCTAAGGCTTAGTTTATATCAATAGACAAGGTCACCCCCCACTTATCCCCTTAAACCTCTTATAAGCTCATGTGCATTTCCCTACTTGTGGAATCATAGCCACCCAATCTTGTACTTTCTTTTCTATAGCATGTGATGTATTTATATTAACATTCAATAATCCAATTACATATTACAATTGTTCAATTTTTAGCCATTCACAATATATGGATCAAAACTGGGGTATTGCAATTACTCTTATTTCTACGCAACATAATAGTGCCATCATTCATGACTTGGAAATTCATACACATTGCATGTCGAGCATACACATTTCAAAAAAACATAGCACCTATGTTCTTGAAAGTTAGATAATAATGTCAAAAGTACTTTGGTGATATTTATGTTAATAATAGCTTGTCGGGTTGGAGAAAATATGATATTTAAATTTTAGATTTCTACCAAAGGTTCCTTTCTTACATGAGGGAAAAAGGTTAACTATGAACTAGATAATTTCATATGGAGGGAGTATTGCTTATTGATAGGTCCAAGACATCAATGAAAATGATGTGTATGTTTAGTTGCTCGACCATAAGGGAGACATGTGGAGTTACTCAACCCCATATAGGGGAGCTCCCAAATGAAGGTAAATAGGTCTAATAAATGTGCATAATCTATTTTTGGATCATTTCTAGTTGTTATACCCGCCAACAAGGTTCAAGTCTCTCTGATGACATGAGCCTTGTGCTCATGTGCACATGTGCTTGTGAAAAATGGGTGCGACTAGGTGCAAGTCCCAGACAACTCTGGCATACTAGATACCCCCAGTTGTAGCCTCTTAGTTGAAGAGTGATTTCCACAGTGTCGCATGCAATTGCTATCCATTGAAAATAAAACACAACACAATTGCCCCGTGATCATGTTTATCATAAACATTTAATGAAAATAAATACTTTGGTGATATTGTTGCACTAAATTCTTGCCATCTTTATGATGCTCAAATATTTCCATGCAACATCAATGTTTAAAGTTTAAATATCTTATGATATACTAAGAAAACCTAATCATTAAAGCATTCCTATAAATATATGTTAAAAACTTACAGATGTCAAAAACTATAAACATTGATGCACTAGGAAAATTTGTGATATGCATTTAATATATTTTTTGTATTTTTTAATTTTATAACACTTTGTGTTTTTAAATAAAGGATTCAAAAATTAAATAAGATATTAAGAATAACCATATAAGAGAGGGAAATAGACTCATTTAACTCAAAATTCACTTTGTAGCAACCTCTATATTCACATGTATAATAAACTTGCTTAGAATAAGCCTAATGCATATTTAGAAACAAACCAAAATAGGTTTGTGTAAATTCTCTCTCCATATCACTTCATATCAATAGATTGAATAACACTATAATATATTTGCATAAATCACTATAGTATATTATTTAAATTATTCTAAAACAAGTTCGTGAATGATACTATACTAACAAGGGAAATAGTTGCAAAGCAGCTAGTCTCTTCCTAAAAAGTAATATATATAACTTTGTGTGAATAAAGCATAAGCAACTATAACCAGTTGATTTGATGTTGTGATATTATATATACTTTCTACGATTGGGTAGATTCTCTTTTAACCTTTTTAACGCTTCTCTCCCACAGGGTGAGCGTAAGTATAACTTGATATTCATGTACACATGCGAGCTGTTTCCGACAGTATTCCGGAACACAACACTAGGATTGGCGTGCGAGGCAGGGAATACTGACGCCATTATCGCTCCGCTGGTAGTGGTGATGGTACCTGTGAACCCGTCCTTGCCATTTGCAATAATCGGCGTTTCAGGTATTGTAGGAGGAATTCTGAGTATCGAACTTCCCGAGACTTTGAATCGCCCTGTCTACGAAACTATGAGAGCTTTGGAAAATGGAGAGCCGAACAAGACAAACTTAATTTAATTTTGATAGAAGTTGTGAGGAGTATTCTCGAAGCTGTGAAGGAGATATACAGATAAGCATCAAAGGCCAGAAATGTAACAGTGTCAATGGCACATTTCTCTCAAAATATTTGTACAGTTTATTATCATTTTTATTCTATTAAATTTATTAAATTATCATTTTTATGTTATTAAATTTATTATATAAAAAAATTAATAATTATGTTGAAAGGTGTACACCTATTGATAATGGCCAGATTTAGTAAGGGTTCAGTGCTTAATAAGATTTCTATGGACAGGATTAAATATGGCTAGAATATTCTTAGTAGTCACACAAAATAAATGACTGTGATTTCAATCATTAACTTCCTAGCTATTATAAAGACATTCGTTTATGTGTTTACTTTTTTACATTTACCTAATCATATTTAAAAATTATTTTGATAGCTAATTGATTGCCATATAAGTGATTAACATAAATTAAAATATTAACACGCACCCACGTTGCAATATGTTGTAAATCACCCACGCAATGGCAGGCACCAAGGGAAGCAGTAGCAGAGTCGGGCTCAACCAGGAGACCACAACAACATCAATAGCAACCAACAGTAGCAGAGTCAAGCACCATCGTCTGAGTGGATGTGTTTCCTCTTAAGAGGTCACAGGTTCAAATCCAGAGGGAGGTAGGGTATGTATACTTTCGTAGACTTTACAATACAGATACAAATCATATTATTATGCCAAATGAGGAGGAAAATTACAATTAATATTGCGGCAGGATTCCATTATTTTGTGTTGCAATACCTGAATTGGTTAGACCGTGTAGATCTTAACGGGATTGTCGACCAACTGATAAATCTTGGTAAAAAAGGGCGTTGTCGGGTTGCATGCTTCATGCAATGCTGCTTCTCCAGTCATGGTCGTTGAGTTGGACTTGATAATGCAACTTACTGAAGGAAACAATGTGGCTCTGCGCCATAAAGGCTGGAACACATTTGGAGACCTTGATTTCTTGAATTTTGAGTTCGTCGAGCCTCTGAACATACTCGTGAACGTATATCAAATCCAAAATGACTTCCATCCCTCCCGGATTGAGAACCCTTACCACTTCTTGGAGCGCTTTTGTGCGTTCAGCTACGTCGAAGAAGCTCTTGTGCCCAAATTCCTTGCCCATTGTGTAGAGAAAACCGACGGAGACCACGCCAACGAAGTAATTGTCTATGAACGAAAAGTTTTGGGCATCCCCGCTTTGGCAAGTGACATATTCTTGGACTCCTTCAATGGCCGCCGTTTTCAACATGGACGACATGGTTTCTTTCCCTTCACGCTAGAGATCCATACCCACTATCCGCTCGCATCCCTTAACTATAGGAAATCTTGTATTATGGATAGCATCCCTTAAGTTAGAAGACTTTTGCAAATATTTTTTTCAGTTATAACTAGAGCAAGAGGGGAGCTTGAGGGGCTACTTTATTACACTATAGTGGAAAATAGGAGTAACAAGATAGATTATCATTAAATTGTGAATCTAGGTCCTAACAATTATGAGATGTTGTGCATTGTATGTGCATGCTACATATTTTTAACTTCCACAATTTTTCTAACATGTTTCTATAAAGAAATTTTTTTTTTACATTACAGAAAATTAAAGTACTTGCGGAAAATTAAAACACAGGAACTAGCTTCCGACATTTATGATTTCAACTTTAATGTATGGCTCCTCTTAGAGTGATATCAGCTTCTGACACTTATGATTTCAACTTTAATGTATGGCTCCTCTTAGAGTGATATCATCAGTGACCTACTCCTATGATAGAACTTCTCTTGCTCTATTATTATACTGTCATAATGAGTGTATGCTAATAACCTACCTCTGCAACCAAGCATTCTATAGGAAATGAAGCAAATAAACTCTAGGAAAGAAATTGACATAAACATTTGAACATTAAAAAGGCAAAAGATACAACATACACTTAACACATATGTACATAGACCATACACATCACCTCACCTTAGAGTGGTCCCCCCTCCAAGGGTTCAACCTGTGTGCCTGTATATAGAATCAAATCCTGCACACTTAAGAGATGATTGTACACAGGTAAACAAAAATCAATTTTATATATTAAGTGAAGAAAAACATTAGAATGCCAACAAAAACTATTGTTGCCCCCCTCATGAATGTGAATGCCTTGTTTATATAGCGCAAACGAGTATCTTTTGTGCTTAGCAATAGAAACAACAACATTCTTATATTCTTGGGAGGTTTTGCTATTGGTTACAAACTAAAACTTGGAGCGCTATGATTTGAAACTAAATCAATACAAAAAATTATCAATTTGCTTATCAAAATCTTGAGTCATGTGGACATCGTGACTCTATTTACGCAGTGGGAAATTAGACTAATAAATTAATTGCATAACTATATGCTGAAGTGTGTTCATTACTTTTTCTAGATAAGAATGGGCATAATCTGGTAATTGG
Organism: Picea engelmannii; assembly: GCA_009831015.1. Classification (NCBI taxonomy): domain Eukaryota; kingdom Viridiplantae; phylum Streptophyta; class Pinopsida; order Pinales; family Pinaceae; genus Picea; species Picea engelmannii. The sequence goes on along the minus strand of ML814184.1, from coordinate 106,288 downwards.
TTATAACATCCCACACTTGCATGCATATATGCACCCAATGGAAGTAATGCTCTTCTTATGGAAATGAGTCGGTGGATTCCTTTGGTTACCTTGATTTCTCAAAACTTTATCCACATGGCAAGGATGAAATTGGAAACTGTAGCAATATGTTATTGACCAATCACCATGAGCTGTAGCTTCCCACACAAATTTACAACTCTCATGTATGTGGAAAATCATAATTATATATGTGGGAATGTAGAAATATGTCCTTTAACATTTAAAATTACAATTCCATCATCTAACATCTTCCCACATGGTTGTGGTGTTGAATTCATGGCATATTGTATTCATTCATGATTTGGATTGGATCATTATATTATTTTTCATCTATCTTGATGGTTTCAGAGTGGAAAAAAATGGAGGAATCAACTTGCAGGGTCATTTTAGTGGCAAGTCCTAGTTTGGAAAATTGGTGTTCGAAACTTTCTAGAGCCATTTTGGGGCATTAAATGGTATTTTTTTGGGTTATGGTGTCCAAAACTTGTGCACACCCTCTTGATGGTTTTTCACACTCAGAGACCTTTCCAATGGTGCAGACCATGTGTCAATGGAGATCGTATGCAAAAGTTATGCCTCCCGCAAGTTGACCTATTGTGTTAACCACTATGGTACGAGATGATGCCACACCAACCCTCGTTACTCATGCATATGGGGCTAGCCACGTGAAGATTTTATAGAATATTCTAGAAGGTTCAAAACCTAATCACAATTGAAGGTTGAGGAAGTCAAAACCCTAACCCTAGATGGCTATTGGGCTATGTTAAATACCAGGTCTCTAGGAGGAGAAATTAACCCTAACCCTAGATGGCTATCAGGCTATTGTATTTTGTTCCATATCATAGAAAAACAACTAGGAGTGGGAAATTAAAGAACATAATAGAGGGGGTTAATGTTCTGTAGTATCCTAACAGGCCATAGGTCTCAGGTAACTCCATAGAGAGTGCCTTCTCCTTTGTATTTGCATTATTTCCATACCAGAGAAAAGAGAGCAACACAACCTCACCTTCTAGCTGGGTTTTCTCTCGTAAGGGTTTCCAAAATAAAATATTTGTGTTATTTTGTGGATGGTGTGTGATTGTATTTTACTATTCTATATTCTCCACGTTTTATCTATTTCATGCACAAGCAAAAAATCAATAACTAAATATTGTGGAATCTAAAGGAAATTAACCTTCATAGTGTAGATTTCAATTTTATTTATCAAATATGTTGTGACGAACTATTCGAGTGGAATATCCATGAAAATTTACATATCATATTGGTATCAGAGATGTTTTCTTTTGGGTATTTGTGGGAATTTGCAGGATCCAAGAATCGACTTAAAGAAAATTTGCATAGACCCTAGCCATGGTAGATGAGTCTGTTCATAACAACCCTCGAGATCCAACATAAGAGATATTTTAGAGGTTGGAAGCATAGGTCGTTGATATCAACTGCAATATGAACCTCCTCTGACAGCTTTAGCAAGCAAGCTCTGACCATTCAAAGATGACGGAGGCTTTAACTTAGATATCATGTTGGAGGGAAAATTGGGAGATCGAGAAGACCTAGGAAAGGAATTGTGAAAAGAACTCGAGAAAGAACAATCAAGTTTAAGTTTCGTTAACCCTTCACAATCCCTATTCAAGATGGAAGAGAAAGTGGAAATAAAGCCATACCAAGGTGATATTGATGCATTGAAACTGAATCATTGGTTGCAACAACTAACAGTTTATTTAAGTGTTCACCATATAGATGAAGAGCAAGGGATTTCATTTGCTAGATTGAAGTTAGAGGGACATGCTTTAACTTGGTGGGAAAGCCATACAAAACACTTAGGTTGGAGGATGATCCACCAGTAACTAGGTGGGAGGACTTCAAAACCCTCATCAAGTCCCAATTATACCCTATCAGGTATGTTGAGGACCAAGGGATTTGGTG
>ML814184.1:38449-52057 GCA_009831015.1 Picea engelmannii | reverse complement strand
GTGTTCATATTGCATGATTATGTCTCTTTCCTTTTGAGTTTTTCCTTTTTTATGGTGTACTTTTGTTTATGCTCATTTTATGCAATTCTTTAATAAGTCACTTGATGAAAAGATCCCAGATCAGGATGTGTGTCCCCCCCTCTGTCTTCTGTGTTGTTTTGTTGCATTTCTTCTTCAACAGCTTTGTCAGTTTCGTCTTTAGTTTTCTTTTCCACTTGTTCTGTTGTTGATTTTGTTGTTATTTCCTTTGCTTATTTTTCCTTTTGTTTGGCCTCTCGCTCTGTTGCATCTTTTGCCTCTGCTTCATCTTTAGCTCTAGACTTGTCATCCTCAATCTTTTGATTCTTCTTTCACACATTGTTTTTCTTTTTTAATACTTCCTCTTTGTCTCTCCTATTTTTATTAACTGGTACTTCTTCTTCTTCTTCTGCAAATCCTGAGTGTGTTGAGATGGAAATGGGGAATATCACTCAACTTTTTCTTTCTTTGCCTTATTCTTGGATTCTTCTCTCGCTTTTTCTTCATCTACGATCCTTCCTCTCAGCTGGACACGCCTGTTGAAGATGAATTCATCATAAGTCTAGATGTTCTGGTGTACTTATTCCTCCTCCCAAAGATCTGTGTTATACTCCCAAGGTAGAACGATCTTGTTGAAATTATCTCTAACAATATTTTTGGGATCGTGTCTCCTGTATTTCTCTTACCCGAAGTGATAGGACAGTAGGGTATTTACCTTTTCTTGGGCTTGCTTAGTGTTTTCAAAGAAATAATTTCCCACATACACTTCATGGAGCACAAGATTGTTGGGTATGAACTGGGGAAGCAAATGGGATGGTTTCATTGCGCCATATATTTTGATATAAGTATCGTGCTCCATGAGGTACCAATCCCTGATTATCCTTATAACTTCCATGGATTTATCAGTCATGCATGGAGGAGTGGTGCAGAAGATGAACTTGTATAATGGAGCCAGAAAGTGCTCACATATCCTTTGATACTCCATATGATATTTGTGTTCCCAGAGCACTTTACAATATATATGAATTGCAAGGTCGGATGGTAGCCAACTCCACCCCATATTAGGTTACCTGTGAACTATGCACATAATGTCCAAAAGGTATGAGGACATATGAAATCTCAGGAATGTTTCGGGTTGGGCTTGCTTCACTACGAAGATATCTACCATGAGATTCTCGGATAGGATGTCTTCCCAATTGAACGATGTCCCTGCATTTGCATGATAATATATTAGGGGCATATAGGATAGGTAGAATTGTGTCATATCAGATTCTCCATATAATATGCACATAATGGATACCAAGTACTGGTAGGGTCTTCTTAAGGCACTCGGAGGGTATCCACTTTTAGGTCTGTACTTAAATTTATTATCTTCCCTATACCAATTGGGGAACAGGGTCCTTAGGTGTGTACTTGAACTCGTTGAGAAGTTTACAAACCAACCTTTTGATCCCCTTCTCGATATGATATCACTTGGCCAAATAATCGGGTCTAAATGAAGCTATGGGTTCCTTCCTTGCATTGCAGACCTATATGTTGCTTACATTAGTGTTCTTCAAAACCCATGTGATGGAATCCGCATAGGGGAACACTGTTGGGTGTGCTGCTACTATGAAGATACCTAATTTCTTGATATTCTTGAACACTTGGAGCTCATCTGGATCTTCATCTTCAATGGAGAAATTAGACTTTTTAAACATATGATGTATTTTTCCCCATTTGAATGTTTCTCCATCCTTCTCCATCATCCCTAACGTATCATCATACGTGGCTCCAAGGAATTATGGCTCACATTCTACTTGTTTTCCACTACAATAGGTCTCGGTTTCAGATACCTTGCTTACATTTTTCTTTCAAGGTGACATGCTTGAACCTGCCATAAAAATGAGTTTAATGCACTATCAAGATATAACATACAATTGAATGCTACTAAGGAGTTTGAATTACTAGAGGAAACATTAGTGTCATCACTAAGTAGGGAGTCATCATCTAAGTATATTAAAGTGATGGAAAACATGATTGAGCAACTTGGTGGAGATTTGAGGAAGAACGGGTGAAAAGTATGCTCAAAAAGAAAAATCAGAGGTTTAAAGACTAACTCTTCTGATGCAAATCAGAGGAGTTCATGATAAAGTTTTCAAAGTGAAATAGTTTCATTCGGTGGAGTTAATAACAAATTCTTCGATGCATGGGTGAAGTTGTTTGAAAAGGTTTTGATTGGAATATTTAAGAACAACTTCTCCAATGTAAATTGGAGGAGTTAATTGTAACTGCTCCGATAATACATCGGAGGAGTTATTGTTTGTGCTCTCGAAGTTTTATGAAAATCAACATAGTTAGTTGAAACTCCTCTGATCATATCAGAGGAGTTAATAAGAACTCATATGATATGATCACAGGAGTTATCAGAAACAATCCCAATGGAAATATTTTTAGGGGTTCGATAGAGAATGGACAACAGGTTTTATTGCTTTGCGTTCGGCATAGAGACCGGGGTTGGGATTCCAACAGGAAATCTTTCAACAAAAGGTGCCTTAAAGGTTCAAAAATCATGTGAGGCAAATGGATGCGAGTTGAAGTTGGGGAGCAAGCAATAGGTTTTTCATGGTTAGGTAACCACAGTTCTCAAAGAGGACTAAGGATAGGGCAGTGTGATGATCATGGGAGCGACGTGTAGAAGAAAATAAGAAGTATGGAGAAAAATCAATAAAGAAACCCTAACTCTAGAAAGACAGAGAAAGATGTGTGTACCTGGAAACTTGGTGCCACGTGGAGGATGTTGATAGGGTATGAGTCTAGGTGGTGACTTGGTGCGCTTCTGATCCAAAGAAAATATTCTTACCTTAGTGTACTATACAAACAAAGGAAAATCATAAACTACTCATGTATAAATAGATTGACGAGGTTTTATGTATTAAATATGGGGTTGGTGAGAAAATTAAGGTCGAAGGACTTGAGAGCAACCTCTCCGATGAATATCATATAAATTAGTAGTAAGTACTTCGATGTTCATCGGAGCACTTGCCTCAAAGTATTCCAATGACCATTGGAAAAGTTGGAGGAAACTCCTCTGATGTGAATCAGAGGAGTTGGAACCAACTCCTCTGATTCACATAAGAAGAGTTAGTATAATTAACTTGTGTGATAGGTAAGGGCATCGACGATAAATAGAGAAACTCCTATGATGTGAATTAGAGGAGTTAAATGCAACTCCTATGATTTACATCGGAGGAGTTAGAACTAACTTTGTCGATTTCTTCTAACTTGCTCAAAAATGAAAAATTTTAAACACTTCCTTTTACACACGATTTCTTAAGGTGAACAAGATCTCTCTAATAAACTTGAGGTAAAGAGAGGCCAAAGAAAAGTTCGTTCAGACTTAAAAAATGAGGGGATCCATTTTTTAAAGACTATACAAATGCAAATAAAGTAAAATGGAGGGTTGTAGTGCTTGTCACAACAATTCCCTAAATGTGTATTTAGGGAAGTTGGCCACTTCTATAAATTTGCATTTATGGAAGTTGGATTTTGTATATGTACGCTTTTGTATATGCGCAATTATAGGAGAGGCCAACTTTCGTATATGTGCATTTACAAAAGTTGGCTTTTGTATAAATGCATATACTTTTGTAAATGCACATTTATGGAAGTGGCTTCCGTATATGCGCATTTATGGAATTTGGCTTCTGCATATGTGCACTTTCGTATATGCACTTTTACGGAAGATGACCACTTATGAAAATATGCATATGGAAGTGCACGTATACAAAAGCAAACCTCTGCAAATGCGCATATACGAATCCTTGCTTCCGTAAATGACCATTTACGGAAGTCGACTTCCATATATACACACTTATGTATATGCATATATACAGAATCCAACTTCTCTAAATGTGAATTTATGGAAGTGGCCAGCTTTCGTAAATGCACTTATACATAAGTCGGATTCCATAAATGCGCATTTATGGAATTCGAATTCCGTAAATAGGAATTTATGGAAGTGGCTTCGGTATATGCACATTTATGGAATTTGGCTTCCGTAAATGCACATTTATGGAAGTTGGCATCTGCATATGCACGCTTCCCTATATGTGCATTTACGGAAGCTGACCACTTCCAAAAATACGCATATACGGAAGCACACATATACGAAGGCATGCGCTCTTATATATATATGCACTCTTCTATATATGCGCATATAGGTAAGCCGACTTCCGTAAATGTGTATTTACGGAAGTTGCCCACTTCTGTAAATGCACAGTTATGGAATTTTGATTTTGTATATGCACGCTTTTGTATATGCGCAATTACGAAAGTGGCCATCTTATGTACATGCGCATTTATGGAATTTGGATTTTGTATATACGTATATACTTCCGTAAAGGTGCATTTATGGAAGTGGCTTCCGTATATGTGCATTTATGGAAGTTGGCTTCCGTAAATGTGCATATACAAAAGACAACTTATGTATATGCACATTTACGGAAGATAACTACTTCTAAAAATGCGCATATATGGAAGCGTGCATATACAAAAGCCAACCTTTGTAAATGTGAATATACAAAATCTTGCTTCTGAAAATGACCATTTACGGAAGTCATATTTTGTATATGCATGCTTCCATATATGCACAATATACAGAATCCAAATTCCCTAAATGTGCATTTTCGGAAGTGGCCAACATTCATAAATGTGCATATACAGAAGTTGGCTTCCATAAATGCGCATTTATGGAAGTCAACTTTTGTAAATGTGCATTTATGGAAGTGGCTTCCATATATGCACATTTACGAAAGTTGGCTTCCATATATGTGCATATACAGAAGTGGTTAGMTTCCTTAAATGCACATTTACAGAAGTGGTCAGCTTCTGTAAATTCACATCTATRGAAGTTGTCRTCTGTAAATGCACATTTATGGAAGTGGATTTTGTATGTGCACATTTATGGATGTTGGATTTCGTAAATGCGCATTTATGCAATTTGGATTCCTTATATACATGCTTCCGTATATGCACATTTAAGGAATCTCACCACTTCCAAAAATGTGCATATATGGAAGCACACATATACAGAAGCCAACCTCTGTAAATGCTCATATACGAAAGCTAGATACCATAAATTCTCATTTACTGAATTCATCTTCGTATATGTTTGCTTCCTTATATACGCATATACATAATCCAATTTCCATCAATGCACATTTATGGAAGTGGTCAACTTCCGTAAATGGGCTTATATGGAAGCCGCCTTCTGTAAATGCACATTTATGGAAGTTGGCTTCCGTAAATGCGCATTTACTAAAGGTGGATTTTGTATATGAGAATTTATGGAAGTTATATTTTTTATATGTGAATTTATGGAAGGCGTCTTTCATATATGTGCATTTATTCTTACAATTGTCTAAGAAATAATTATTAAGAGAAGAACCAATTGAAGGCAATAATTTCAAATCCGCCATTATTTATTTCTTATGCATGATATAAGTGTTTAGTAGTAATAAAGAAAGAGAACTTGGTTGTTTTCAATGTGGGGATAAAGGGATCATGGTACATGGTGTTTTGAAGTTGGTGGTTGATCCAAGTGGATATTGGTGGCCACCCACCTGTTCCAACTAGCTCCTCTTTACAGATTTTAGTTCAACATGTTTCTCTGTAATGATGACATTTCTTTGTAATTGTGGGTTTTTCAATTTCAGGGTTATCCTGAAGCCCTACACATAATCCAAGTGGATATTAGTGGCCACCCACCTATTCCAACTAGATTATTTTGGAATTTTTCATGTCAGTACATCTTTATCTACTTTCAGGGTCATTTTGGGGCCCTAAACAATGTTTTTTTGTCTTTACATAATCAAATTATAGACAACGTCACATTTTGATGACACAATATGTATTTCTCAAAAATACCTTTCCAACAGACTATCACACACCTAAAACTGAGGTCGTATGCAAAAGTTACGACCCTGGGAAGTTGAGGTACCAACCTACCCATCGAGGCCCACATAACTTTTGGCGTTTCATCTCCTAGGGTTAGGTTTCTAGATGTCTAGGATTTTGAAATGCACGAGTAATGTTAAAAGGCCTCTGGAGCCTCATTGTAATTAGTATTCTTATATGGATGCACGTAGCATCCACATCTCTTCTCAGAGATAGCTACCACCATTCGAGCAAGTTGTTTTCAGTTCTACAGTTTTACAATTTCAACCTATTTTATTTATTCAATCGAATTTATTGTTCACTAGATATCTATTGTTGTTATCCATATCTCTATGTTATTATATTCAATATGTTATTCATTTTGTTCCACTCAAAAATCTGGTTCATTGGTATAAGAGCGATCTGGTATTTTATTTATTTTTCTTCGTGCATGTCCCCGACAAGATCTGGGTACAAGAGGTTGGGACTCGAACCAGTCAAGCCTTTGCAATATCGGTCGCACCAAATCATGGGGGATGGCAATAAATATGATGGAGTAGGAGATCCTTTTAAACTATTTCTCTATGAATCCCTTGTGCGACAAAGGAACGAAATGATCGACAACTTTGCACAAATCCTTCAGCGGTTGCCCACAGGAGAGCCATCTTCATCAAGCGTCCATGCAACCCCCTTCAAGATACAAGTAAATTTTGATATTCCATTATTTGAAGGATTTATAGATGTGGATGTTGTAGATAAATGGTTGAATCTGCTCGAAGGGTATTTTTCGGTCCACAATTTTTCCGATAGGGAAAATATTACTTTTTCACTGCTCGAGGTTGTCCCCAATATTAAGGATTGGTGGGATACTTACTCTGAGAAAAGGGCCATAGATTAATCTATAATATTTTTGGTCTCCCACACATGGGATTCTTTTAGGTATTCCATTAAAAAAAAATACTACCATGTTGGAAGTTATGAGGACTAGTACACAAGATGGACCACGTTGCGTCAGGAAACAGACTAGACAGTACTAGATTTCACCAATATTTTCCATACCCTGCGCACCAAATTGGGTATCAAAGAATTTGAATGGCATATGGTGCTAAAATAATATGGTTGTCTGCATATATACATTCAAACAAAAATGGAGTTTATGGAAATCGCATCATTAGTTGCGGCTTATAGATATGTTGTCAAGATCGAGGATAAATTTAAGCAGAAGAGGCGACAATTTGTATATGTAAACTACTCACAGCCGAATCAGGAAAAAGGTGGCCCCAACCCACAAAACAAGGAACATAAAAAATATGGCCACTCTCAGGACAACCAGTCCAAGCTGCAACCCAATAAAGGTAATGAGAATTTGAAGAAGGACATGGGAAAGTGGTGTGAATACCATAAAATCCCTTGGCACAACACCGAAAAATGTCGCTCCAAGTAGTCACTGGTGGACGAGCTTAAAGTTTTCGAGTCGGAGGCAGATTATGACTCTGAATCAAATCCATAAGGAGGGAAGTTGATTATCTATGTCGAACCCAGTGCCATTTTTATTTCCACCAAATTCCATCCAAGGGAACCAGAAGAACTAGAGGAAGGGAAACACCTCTTTCATTGTCGATAGCGATATTCATAAGAACCCGATCTTAGCAAAGCTCGTTAAGAAGTTTGACTTTTCGATGACACCACACCCACAACCCTACACCATTGGTTGGCTTCGCCTATAAATATATCTCTACATTAGCCAACAGTGTTTCCTACCCTACGACATCAAGCCCTTCAAAGATGAGGTATTGTGTGATATTGCCTCCCTTGAAGTGTGTGATGTTCTTTTAGGACAACCATATTTGTGGTAGCGACATGTTTTGTATGAGTCTAGACCCTACAGTGTTGTTATTAATTTGGGTATACAATTGTACAAGATACCAGAGGTACTGTCGCCAACCACTATTTCTTTAATCTCTGCTAAGCAATGCAGCAAGGTCATTTCACAGACCGAGAATATCGTCTTCTTTGTGATCCATGCTCACAGTAAGCAAAAGGTCGCCACCAAAGCTGTGACCTATACATAGAGCCTCTATTCACAACAGAAGCAAGTGGATGGGATCGTGGAAGAGTACAGAGACATCTTCTCCTCACCCACCGAGGTACTGACACACTACCAATTCAAGCATCCAATTGATCTAACTCCCAGTGCACCTATTCCTAATGGACCAGTCTATCGTTGCTCACTGATGGAAAATGATGAAATAAAGCGTCAGATCCAAGAGATGATTCAAAAGGGGCACATCAGACCCAACTCGTCCCCTTGTGGAAGCTTGATTATACTGGTGCAGAAGAAAGACATGACCTGTCAACTCTACATTGATTACAGATCATTAAACAAAATCACAGTGAAGAACCGGTACCCAATTCCTCAAATTGATGACCTTCTTAACCAACTCAAGGGGGGAAATTTCTTCAAAAAGAATGACCCAAATTCTTTCTACCACTATGTTCCCATAGAAATGACTAATGTATGGAAGATAACTTTCAAATCTAAAGAAGGTCTCTTCGAATGGTTGGTCATGCCCTTTGGCTTAACAAATGCACCAACGAATTTCATGAGGTTGATGGATGATGTATTGAGACCCTTAACCAACTCTTTTGTGGTGGTATATATGGATGACATCCTCATCTTCAACGAAACTTGGGAGGATCACATGCAGCATATTCAACAGGTTTTGAGCACTATGTGGCAACACAAGCTATATGCCAACTTGGAAAAATGCTTCTTTGGCATGAACATGGTCCAATACTTGGGCTACATTGCTTATGAGCATGGGTTACATGTGGATCCATCTAATATCCAATTCATCCATGACTGGCCATCCCCGACCATGCTAACTAAGCTTCAGATCTTCTTGGGACTTGCCAACTTCTACTGACAGTTCTTGTTGGGATTCTCCCATATTGCATGGGCCCTCAGCGAAGTGACCAAGGGCGGTGGCAAGGAAAATTTCACATGGGAGAAGGCACAACATTGAGAATTTGAGGATATGAAGCATCGCTTGTGCTCAGCTCCAATACTCTCCTTACTCGATCTGCAACAACCGTTCGAGATTGAGACTGATGCATCTGACTATGTTGTAGGTGCAATTCTCACTCAGAACAGTCATCCAATAACATACCATAGTGAGACACTCTCAGATACCATCCGAAAATACCCCACCTATGACAAGGAAATGTATTCCATTGTGCAATCCTGTTGTCAATGGAAAAATTACATTCTGCGAAAGGAGACAATCATCCACATTGATCACAAGCCTTTGTAGTTCATATAGACACAAGGGAAGTTGCAGAACAACCACCATAAAAATTGGTCCACATACCATCAGAAGTTCCATATCAACATCAAGTATAAGACATGGAGCACAAATCGTGTCGCTCAATGCCTTAGTAGACCTCTCGTGGCTGCACTCACCACCATGCGCCATTCTTGTGGGCATGAGGCATCTGAGTGGCCCCAAATTTATCAGTGAGATATCAACTTCACCACCACCTATCAGATCTTGGTTACAGGCGCAAATTTCATCGATTTTCACATTTAGGATGGACTGTTATGCCATCTGGGCCACCTTTGTGTTCCTGCAAGTGAGCATGCAAATCTAATTTGGGAGGCTCACTATAGTTGAATGGCAGAACATTTTGGCATGGAGAAAATTGTGGCCATTCTACAAAAACATTTTTATTGGCCAAAACTTTGACAGGACGTCAGCAAGTATATCAATTATTGCAATGCATGTGCCATTTCCAAAACAACCATCAAGAAGCAAGGCTTATACACCCATCTTACTACTCCTAATATTCCTTGGGAATCCATCTCGATGGATTACATGTATGGCCTTACGTCCACCAAGCAAGGAAATGATTGTGTATTTGTGGTGGTTAATCAATTTTCGAAGATGGCCATTCTCACATCATGTAAGAAGAGCATCACAGTGACAGATACTTCCAAGCTCTTCTTTGAACGAGTGTGGGCCCATTTTCGGATACCACAGACCATCATATCCGATCGGGACAACATGTTCCTCAACACATTTTGGTCGAGTCTATGGTCATTATTGGACACCAAGCTCACTAAATCCATTGCCTTCCACACTCAAACAGATGGACAAACAAAGGTCATCAATCAGATGATTGTGCACATCCTACGCATGTATAACTCTAAGCATCCAAGTACAGATTATTCCCTATGTTCAGCACAACTACAACATGGCTCTCCATAGCTCCATCGGCCATAGCCCATTTTTGGTGGGGTTGGGATTCCAACCATTGGGTCCCATTGATGTTGCACTACCTCTTGCAACCACATAAACTGAATCTTTCCATGTTCAGTCTGAGGCTGACAAAGCCACTAGATTCATTGAGAAGATTCAACACATTTTCCAACAGGTCCATGATATTTGGCAGAAATCCAATGCTAAGTACAAGTAGCACCATGATCAACACCGGGTCCCGCACACGTTTCAGGTGGGAGACAAGGTCTGGTTACATTTGCAGAAATAATGCCTTATAGGGCCCCATCATAAGCTTCGTCCACTTCTCTATGGGAATTACACTATCACCAAGGTTGTGGGTGACAATGATTTTGAGCTCAACACTCCCCCCTTCCTTGGCTTGCACCCAGTATTAAATATGGACCTCCTTCGACCATATTTTCCACCATTATTGGACACCTTGAAGATCAACAAACAATTTACACCAACAGAGCTCAAACCTGACTGCATGGAAAAGGAATCCACTGATCTGATAGTGGACACACATGTCAAGGGAACTCAATAGCAGAGGATCCAGCTTTATCGGGTTGTCAAGGTAGGGCAACTCCTACACGAAGGAAAGTGGCTCACCCGAGGCCAAATTCAACAGAAATTCCCTCACCTGATGGGGGCACTCAACGCAATGAAGACCATTAATTCCTAAGGGGGGAGGACTAATCCAGGTGGATATTGGTGGCCACCCACCTATTCCAACTAGCTCCTCTTGACAATTTTTAGTTCAACATGATTCTTTGTAATGATGACATTTATTTGTAATTGTGGTTTCTGCACTTATAAGTTTATCCCAAATCCCTACAAAATATCTAGGTGGATATTGGTGGCTGCCCACCTATTCCAACTGGATTATTTTGGAAGTTTTCATGTCAGTACATCTTTCTGCACTTTCAGGGCTGTTTTGGGCCCTAAATAATTTTCTTTTGTTTTCCAAATGCAAACTATAGACATAGTCAGAGTTTGATAGCATAATGTGTAGTTATCGAAAATACCTTTACAATGGGTTATCACATGCCTAAAATGGAGGTCGTACGCAAACAATTATGACCCGGGGAAGTTGAGGTACCAACTTACCCATCAGGGCCCACATAACTTTTGGTGTTTCATCTCCTAGGGTTAGGTTTTTGGATATATATGGTTTTGGCATGCATGAGTAATGTTAAAAATTCCTTGGGAGCCTCATTGTAATCATTATTCTCAGACGAATGTGTGTAGCAGCCACATCTCTTTTCAGAGATATCTACCACCATTCGAGTAAGTTGTTTTCAATTCAACAATTTTACAGTTTCAACCTATTTTATTTATTCAATAGAATTTATTGTTCATTGAATATTTTTTGTTGTTCTCCATATCTCTGTGTTATTGTATTCATCCTGTTGTTCATTTTGTTCCTCTCATAAATCTAGATCAGTGGTTCCTAGTCTTATGTTTGGCTTTGTCTTGGAAGTTTGTAATGAGATCTATACTTGTGGTTAGTTGGGCTTCTCCTGAGCATTGGTATTTAGTTTGGATTTTTTGTATTGCCTTAGTTTTTTTTTCTGGTAGTGTTTAGGGTTTGGTCATCCTCACTTTCACGTGAATGCATGCAACCCAGTTTCATTTTTAGGTGAGGTGTGGGCTTTGCAATGAATTGTAAATTTCTTCAGCAATTCTTTCAACCATAGGATTTTCAAATTCTTGGAATAAAGAACCAGAATTTCAAGTCTACAGGGAAAGTTTTATAATGAAAATGGTTTTTCAAATTAAAAGAAGCAACCAAAAATTTGAATATTTGGTAGAGTTAACAAAATAAAAGCGAAATCGCCCGAGCTAAAGGTAATTATGTCAGGACAAAAATCTAATGCATTTAAAAAATGAAAAGCCTTTGATATGCCATATTATCTGTTGAACAACCTCACTAAAATGGACAAATCAATTCATAGACAAAGAATTTTTTTGAAATATCCTTCTATTTTCATGGTCTCATTAAGTTTATAGTGATTCAAAATATGTAAAACCCAGATTTTATGTGCAACCGTTTTTTCACAAGGATTCAAACTGCCCATCAAATCATGGAGGAAATCACTCATTTTGAGCTCGACTCATCTGAATAGAAATGTGTTTGTTTATTTATCAATCTTTGGGATATATTTGAGCCTAAGTAGTTGTGTTTCATTTTTTATAAATTCCCAAGAACTTGGTTGTAACACGAGAAATAATAAGATTTATAGTTTTGAATTTTGCCGAAGCTTTTAAATTTTAAATTTAAATGCTTAATTAGATAAAAGATTGAGGAGACTAATAGAGTATTTTTGCAAGTCCTTGAACCACCTAAGGGAGTGAGTGAAATACACTAAAACCAACATTTCTACCAATAGAGACACTGATGCATGTTTAATCAAAACATTTAGACTTGAATCAATTATGTTTTCTGTCTTTAAACTAGTTTTCCATTCAAGTATGTGTGCATATAATTTCTTCCTTGATCAAAAACCTACATAAGTGAAAAGAGAATTATTGTGTGGGTATTTCTCAAGGCATATTTCACCTCACAACCTGGTATTCTTCCTATGTAATATTTTGTAGTCTAGGTTGAGAAGATTAGTTACTTTCTTGTTGGATTGATTAATTAGAATGTTTCTTTACATTTCTATAGTTTAAGTAGAGATAACATTTATCTTTGAAGGAATTAGATTTAATACAACTATTTTCCTTCCACATGAGTGTTAGAACCTTCTTTCAAAACCTTTAACCTCACTAGTTGACAAAGTATTGTTGCGCCAACAACCAGTGGCATATTGCACTTTACAGCCTAATTTTCTATTAGTCGAATAGTGATAACCTAAGCTTGAAAGAATTAGATTTCATTTGAAGTTTTAAAGATTAGGATAGACTGCACTTTCTATATTTCAAAGAGTAGTTGATGATCATCTTCAAATTTGGATTTCCTTCTCAGTTTATATTTTGAAGCTAATTTCCTCACATACAGTGATTCTACCTCACAAGTTTAAAAACTTTCGGATTGATAATTTAATGTCTTGATTTATGCAAGTAAATTAGACCAATGATTCTATATCAAATAGGTTTCATTTATATCAAAGTGATTTTTAGGATTATGATTAGAAAATGTCTTTCTAAACATGTATTCCAGGTTTTCATAAACATCTATATCAAAGTGGATTTCTTATCATCCACTTATCATTGGTAGTTGCATAAACAATTATAAACAAGTGGGGTCAATTGATTAGTTTTCCTAGTATGTTAAGCATTGACTTGCATAAACATGCACATAAAGTCCATTCCTGACTTTATTTTTTTTAAGTTTGGGTTATTGTGTTGAAATTGTTGATATTATGGTAGCTGCGGGAGGTATTTACCTCCA
>ML814184.1:27813-38349 GCA_009831015.1 Picea engelmannii | reverse complement strand
CAATAATGAGTAGTAAGAAATAAACAATCACACACATACACAGTACACCGGTGTTTTACGTGGAAACCCAAACCGGGAGAAAACCACATAATGCTTTTTCTTATATGTCTTGAATAATTACATTCATTGGAAGCACCAACTTCCTTTGTCTTCCAGCTACAACTGGAAGGAGGCTCCAACCCTCTAGTTTCTCAGGCTACAAGCTGAGGGAGGGTCCAACTCCCCAATTCTCTGGCTACAACTAGAAAAAGGCTACAACCCCCAATGTTCTTCGACTACAATCGGAAGGTGGCTACAACCACCTGTCTGTGCCCTGTCTTGCCACCCTGAAGTAGAAGTAGAATGATGGAACCACTGTCACACTATCACTGTGAGATATACCGCTATAAACCTATACCAATAAATCTGAACCATGCATCCCTGAAGTTCAAGATGCATAAGGGATGGGTGCACTTTTGTACTAGCAAAGCCATCTACTAATGAAATGGATGCATGATGATCTGTACCTTATCATAACACCCACACTTCCAACTGGTACCCAAGGAAGAAGCCCGACTGTGTCGAGCGGCCCTAATTCCACAGACCTTGGGAACAACGATGAGTTAGGCAACACTGGATCCACAACATCGCCGGTCAACTCCCCTGTGGATAGGATAAGTCAAACAGAGATAGGTTGGGTGTCAATAGAAACATGAGCACCTAATCCCCTCAATAAACTTATACATATATATAGCGATGACAAAAGCCTGGAACCATCTCACGACTCCCCTATGCGTGTTCAAGAGGAAAAGGGTCCCGATAAAGTTTCCTCCCTTGAGACCAAGGTTCAAGACGAGGAGGTCTCACAAGAGAAAACAAAATCCAAAAGCAGTCTCGACACAAAGGAACCCAGTGAATCGGAAACTGAAGCAGATCTGAATGACAAGCCCAAACTGGAGGAGGCAAAGAAAGGATCCCCGCAAAAGTAAATCAACAGTTCTGCGGTCAACGAGAAAATATGTAACGATTCTATGCCCGACACCTCCATTTTTCCCAACACTCAAATCCCTGACGAGCGACAAGTAGGAGTCGGACCTGCAAGGTACAACAAGGAAGTTCGAGAGTCCAATATTGAACAAATATACACCACCGGTAGTTTGGGAAACAAACTAATATGGGGTGATCAACAGATACCAGAGCCAGTAGACGAGGTAGCAGATATCTATGCGATCTCCTACGATCATAAGAGAAAGGCCATTGTTCAAAGGATTGCAAAGAAAAGAAGGATCTCGTTGGATCACTCCATCTTAGTTACTATAGAGGAGAGCTTGATCAACACAGCAGATGCCTGGACATTTGAACTGATCGGCATAGGAAAACCCATCTCAGATGCCACCTTGGACAGAGTCAGGAGAGACAAAAAGGAACTAACTACCACCCTAAAGGATATTGAGCACTTGCGCCATCTGGTTGAATACCACAATGGCGCCAAGTAGGCTGTTGTGTATCTGAAAGGTGAGTTCATGGGAGTTTAAAATGAGTTTAAGAAGGAGAGACACATGTTAACCGAAAACATATATGAGTTCCAGGAGGACACTCTCATGGAACTCGCAACATGCAAGGATATGGAGCGATGGTATGAAAGGGCACAACAAGCGGTAGAAAGACTCGAGTGACGTGGTAAAACTGCATGTCGAACAAGATGCGGTATGGACCAAAGAGTTCGCAAAGATAGCCGATGCGAGGCCAGAACAAGTGCAAGAATTTGTAGAACATTCGATCAGAGCCTGAACCATGCTATAGCAGCTGAACTCCAGTTTAATAAAGTATCGAGCCCATGCAATAGACATCAGGGGAATATATGCGGCCCCGATGGAGCAACATAGATTTCCATGGGCCCAAACTTGTGAAGAACTATTTTTCAGCTGGACCAAATATGAAAGAAGTCACCCTTTCCAATAAGTATCTTAGGATGACTGTTAAACAAGTTGTTAGAAGATAACTCCACGTGGTGATTTTATTTTTGTTTAAACTGCACTTAGCCGTTAGTTTCAGTTAAAAATTTATGTCATAAATAAAGACACCGACCTATTAGTTGAGGGTTGATGGTTGTTGTAATAACTCTTTCTTTTGGTTGTTAAGAATTATTTTGAGACTGCTATGAATTGAGAAGGCCTTCTGGACCAAAGACAAACTATTTTCATCAGATGCATGTGATTGGACTTGGAGAAGAAATACTTCCTATTCTATTTCATGAATGATGCAGTAATGAGTAAGAGCAATTAATTATGTTGTCAAGTTATCTGGTGCAATGTCTTGATGTTCTTTGCTTTAATGATGAAGATAAATCGTTGTGTTATTATGTAATGAATGGTTATGGTAGATGAATTATTTTGCTTGCCATCATTTTGTTTCATATGTGTTTTCTTTCTGATAGTTAGTTTCTCAGACAGTAATTGGATGCTCACATGGTTAATGTATTAGTACTAGGCCTGTGGTATAGAGTAATTGTGTGCATGTTGAGAAGCAGGTTATCCCAAGCTTAACCTCTTCCCCATTAGTTAAAACTTAATCATGTTGTTTGTAAAGTTGGTTTATAATGGCTTGCATCTCTCATATCATCCCCACCTAAGAGAAAATACAGAAGACAATAGTCCTAATTGAAGGAAGAGCCTTCACGAAGAAACACAAAGCCCATCAATAAATTGGTCGGATCACAAGATCTGGAGAACCATTCCATTTTAAACGCTGCAAAGTCTAATTGGGCCTCAGTGGAAGGTTTGGTTCCTACTGTTGAGTCAAGGAATTTAGGACCCATCAACAAAATTGGTGCTAGAAGGAGGGCTTGAGAATGAATGGTTGAATATATATTTTATCTATCATTTCAAACAACCTATAGATTCATAATGAACCACATGCATGGCTAGTCCTTCGCAGGACAACCCACACACGTTGAATATTCCCGAAATGGATAACTCACCCCAGCCTGAGGAAGAACCTTTTCACCCTGAAATACCTTATGCCCTTCCTCACTAGGAAGTGAATCAATTCAGAAGAATCACTAGAGCCTACACCTGGTAGATCGGTGCATTGTCTTTAGTTCCCATCCTCCCTCGAAGAAAACAATAAAGAAGACCAGTGGTTAGCACTCCCGACGAAGTTTTCGTACACTCCGTAGAAGACTTAATAGATTCCACAATTACTGAAATCCAATAACCTCTCGATCTGATACCCGAAATGCCAGCCACCGATGTCTTCGAGCCAAACGACTTTCTAGAAGAAGAAGAGTTCGACTCAGATTCCAAAGATATGGAGGGTAATAATAACCATGAGGAAGAAAGGGAAATCCTACTTCAGAACAATCAGCCCTGGTTGGTCGGAGACACTGTGGCCGTCCCTAGACGAGTACATAATCTTCCCCAGCATCTGGAGAAACTGCTTCCTAAGTATGACCCTGAAACTTCGGGATTACCTGAAGATCATATCAAGAAGTTCATACTCTTGATCATATTTATGAATGTTCAACATGAAGACGTAGTCTGTAGACTCTTCCCCTACACGTTTGAAAATTCAGCTTCCACGTGGTATTTCAACTTTCCAGAAGGATAGATAACCAGTTGGACCAAGTTTCAGAAATATTTTCTAGATAAATTTGCAGAGGAAACTACTACGAGAGCCCTGATGTCAGATTTGTTCGCAACCACCATGAGTCTGAAAGAGAGGGTCAAATATTTCAATCAGATATTCATGACCATCTTAAACAAATTCTAGCCTGCGGAAAAACCAACTCAAGAGTTGCAAATCGAGGTTTATTCAACGCGCTCCCAGATTTTATTTCTATGTTTGTAAAAAGAGCCGCTAAGCAAACCCTGGCGCAAAATTTTGAGGAGGATAAGACAATAGAATTCCATATGAGAGGATGTAAAGAGGGCCAGGTCACCTTAGTGAAAAAATAAATCCAACCTCCTCCTAGGAGAGGACTCCTTCTTACTAGACCTCCGGGAAAACCAGTTGAATAGACTCCTGACAAAGGTAATGGTGATATAGAAGATCTACAATGCATGGTTAATAAATTATCAAACAAAATCATAGACATGAAGAGAAATGAAGGGGAGGGAAACCAAGGCCAAAGGCCCTATAAGCCTTTCTTTAAAAGAAACCCACCTTTCAAAGCAATTGAACCTCCCCCTGCTAACTTAAATATCGATCTAGGGAATGTCGCGTCTGATTATTTTTGTACTTATCATCAGGAAAACCACTCTGAAAGAGACTTCCCTCAATGGGTACATGCCATGAATTTGATGGCCAATCATTTTCTAGACGAAGTCTCCCTGGCCGAACAGCCAAGCAGTTCAGTTATGAATATGGTTGACCAGGAAGAAGTTGACCCACCAAGAGATACAACCATGTTGATATGGGATCTCGACCTGATCATGCCTTTCGACGATCTTTTTGAGTCTCGAGAACAACCTGTGGAAGTTTCAGCGATACAAACACGCAGTAAGGGCCTGACTGGCTCGAAAGATACCGATGCCACCCGAGCTTTGCAAAGTAAGTTAAATCCCGACCACCCAAAAATGTCTTTCACTCTCAGTAAAAGGCCTATAATCATTCATACCCAAGAGTCACCCAAACTAGATTACAACGTGGTCGAAGATTTGAAGAAGCTAAAGGCCAATATTTAAGTTATGGATATATGTAGGATCCCTCAGCAGAAAGACTTTTTGTTACAGGCCTTGAGCTCTGCTGTTACACATTATTTTCATCATCCCTATGACCGTTAATGATGTAAACCTATATGTTGCCTTCAGAGGGGTCAATGGCATGAATTCCTGAAGAAAGAAGGGAGAAGAACTCTACTTGAGAGAAGAAATTGGATTTTCCTTTGAAAAAACCCTATTAAGGAGGATTTCCGTAGGTTTCTCTATACATAGGGTGCGAAAATGCCCAATTTCCGTAGGTTTCACTATAGCTTGATCGCGGAGTTTCCACGGGCTGCATTAGAGCTAGGGTGCGGTGGCCTTTGTATGGGGGAAAAGGGAGCATTTTATCGATGCTTCTAGAAGGAGAAGCTTCTATGGTGAGGTGGCCTCCGAATGGTTTGGATATTACTCACTTTCATGATTTAGTGGGATCATCCTAAACTCCTCACCTTATCCTCTTCAGCTTATAAAAGGAGAGGAGCTCTCATGGAGAAAGTTAGTTGGATTGAGCTTGGGAACTTTATGTTGGCTTTGAGCTTTGCTTTGTCAAGATAGATTGTGAGTAGCTATCAGATCCATGGTCTCAGAATCCTTGGAGCAAGAAGTGTGTGGAAAGAAAGGAATCGTTGGAAGGAACTTGACAACATCAAGGCATCTTGTTGTATATTTCTTCCACATTATATAATACAGTAGCATGTTTCTTTCCCATAAAACCATTCCCATTTTATTGCATGACTCCTTGATCACATGTTTAAGTTTTCATTGAATATATTATTGTTTCTTTCACTTTGGTTGGTTTGTGTTACATTGCAGGATCAATAGCACAAGAGCACTGGAGCGAAGCAGGGACAACAAAGACATAAGGAAGCGATATTAAAAGGTATGTATTTAATCTCTTATCTAATAGTAGATCCAATCATTAAGCTTAGGGAAAGTGCCATGTTCTGTCTTGTTTTGTTCTAGATCTAGGTGGATCTAGGGAGATTAGTTTATGCCTGCATTTACCAATTTATCCTATAACAAAATTGGCGACCATACCGAGGAACAAATTGTTTTCCTAGTTTGTCTTTATTTCTTGCTTTGATTGCTTGGGTTCTATTTTTCTGAGTCACTGGGAGATCCATCTCGACTCTCTGATTGTTAAACCACACTGGAAAAACCTTCTTACTTTTTATTTTTTCATTTTTACTTTGATTTCCGCACCCTTCCTTGCGGGACAGTGCTGTGAATTAGGATTTACACAACCTACTTGTTTAGACCAGTGTGGAAACTCTGCACCCTACCCATATCTGGCCTGTGAAAATCGGGGATTTCCGCACTGTGTTAGTCTACAGCCTGCGGAAATTGTGAAAATTTTGATTTTTGATGGTTTTTTCCTTACCCAGACCTTGGATTTGGTTTTGGGGTGAATTTTTGGGTTTGATTATGATCTGTTTACAGTTTGCTTGACAGATTTGAAACTTCTTTTAGCCATCTTTTCTTTGTTTTCTTTTGAAAGATTTAGTCTCTTACTTTGAGTGTCTTTCAGTTACAAAGCACTGTCTTTTCTTTAGAATTGTTTGGTGAAAGAATTTATTTTTCTTTTATTAAATAATTCATGTTAAAAGAGAAAATTGTTTGGGTTTCTTTGTTTCATATCTATTTTCTATTGCTTTTAGCTATCTTTGAAACAAAAAGTTTTAATTTCTTGCTTTATATTAGATTGGGGGCATCCTTTCATTTGAAGTAGTGAAATTGCATGTTTTTTGGAATTTTTTGGTCTTAAATTCTGAAATTTTTTCCCCCTCATGGCTAGGGGGGGCATGAATCATGTATTGGTGTACAGTCTCTTTGTATCATTTCTTGAAGATATTGATATTGATGAGTTTTAAAATTTTGGGACATTGTGCATATGGGAATGATAAATGTTTTCTCCTTCTCGTAGCATAGCTTTCATCGAAATGAAAAGATTGCATCTTCATCTCTTTGCATAACATTCGATTTGGTCAAAACACCATCTTGTCCACGCCATTTTCCTTTTGAGTAACAATAGCCATAAAATAAAGCGCTTATAAAAATTGATTAGACATTTTTATATTTTCTGGTATCAAACCTACATTAGATTAGTTGTAGGGATTTGGAATAGGTGTGAAAGATAACTTTCCAAAGCTACAAACAAACATAGAATCTTGAGTTAGGGAGAGATAAATCCACTTATTACATTTTGTCCTGGGAAGCCCTTCTAACACAAGGGTCAATCATGAGGTCACATTGAGACTAGCAGAGTTACTCACCCTGCTTTGTTGGTCTTGGTGTAGAGATTGTGCTTATTATGGGGGTCGCTTGAAGGTATACCCACAATGATGAGTGGAAGCCTTTCAAGTTGATTTTGGGCTAGATACCCTGCCTTTGCACGTGTATCAGAATGTCGATTGTTTCCCCAGGCATCACTATAGTAATTGGTAACCTTAGTGGCCTATCTCTTTAGTGTCTTTACACAAGGTGACTGTGAAGGGGCAAGTCTTCACGGTACCTGGAATCGACGTTGGCCAAAAACACTCGGGCTCCTTGGAGGGTATACCCATGATTATGTGTGGGAGCGTTCACCAGGGTGTAAGTCCATTAAGTAGGTTGTAAACGTAACTTTTCCACCTGCTCTATCTCAACCCCTTCTTACATTGTTCATGCGACATTGGATTTCATAACCAACTAGTGTGTTCATTGTAAGAAGGTTTTGTTTGCTTGCTTGCTTACTAGATTTTTAGCGTGTGCTGTTTGTTTTCCCTAGCGAACTCTAGATTGGATTTTTTTTTTAATGGTGTCAATTCCCAGAATGACTAATGAAGGAACCCCTTTTCCAGGGGAACCTTTTATTTTTCCTTTCTACGAAAACATTGGTCCTCCTCACATAGCTACTTTGAGCCTTCCAAGTCTCACAATTGGATTACCGGTATGGTTGTTTTTCACTCAAGTAATTCCGAATGCAGTTAGTGCTTCAGTTGTAAGCACTTTCCCCCAAGAACATCAACCTCATGTTGATCCATTGCCTTCTTCACTAGTAATATCTTCTTTGCCTTCTTCACTTGCAAGGTATTCTTCCGTATCATCTTCTTTGAAGAGTGAAAGCTTTGAAGCTGGTAACCTGGTGGATAAGAAGAAGAAGAAAAGGAAGAATAAGAAGAAGAAAAATAAACAAGGATCTAAAATTCCAACCACTGTCGGACATGTTGGAAAGAAACCAATTATTGTTGATTGTGCTGGGAGTGTTGATGATGTCAAGATCACCCAAACAACCCGTAATCCCAAGTACCCTTGCAGGCTTTGTAAGGGTAGCCATCTTCTTAAATATTTCCCTAGTCTATCCAAGGTTATAGAAGCATGGTCTACACACCCTCGAAAACCCATGTCGTCAGCCTCTGAACAACATGTTGATGACCTCCCGTCAACTAGTCAAAATACCCTTGGGAAGAAGAAAAGTAGAGTCAAGTTTCCTTGTAGGTTATGTGGAGGGGGTCATCAAATCACCTTTGCCCTCATATGGATGAAGCCTCAAAATTACTGGAAGACATGACTGTTTCACCGCTTCGACTTCCAGTTGCTTATTGCAAGCTTACTCTCGACCCACCTGTAGTTGATGGAATGATCAATCTGGCCCCTTTGTCGGCCAGTCTGGTTGATCACGTAGTCAATCTAGTCACATCCTTAGTTGAACCAGTTGACAAAGTGGTCGCTCCAATCCCATCCTCCGTCGGATCCCACTCTCCCATTAGAGAGTGAAACCCAAGTGGTTGATCCAATCCCATCCTCGGTCAATCCCACTCTCCCTCCAGTGAGTGAAACCCAAGTAGTCGATTCGTCTCCACCTGTCGACCCCATTATCCCCTTGGGGAATGAAACCCAAGTGGTCGATTTGAAGCCATTATTAGTCGATCCTACTCTCCTGCTAGAGAGTAAAACCTATGTTGCCCATGTTTTTATTGTTGATACAGACTATACCATGTCGGGGGGTATTCCTCCTTCTCATGTGGAACCCCCTCCAAGTAATGAGACCATCCATTTTGATTGGGGTGTGCTAACTGGACCTTGTCTTCCCTCTCACATTACTTTCCATATTACAGTGCAAGTTTGTGGTCGGGATGTTCCTCAGATGTTGATAGATGAAGGTGCGTCCGTTAGTATTTTGTCCTCTCTCACTTGGCAAGCTTTGGGTTGTCCTCAGCTTGCACCGGTTACGCAAAATCTGTTAGCTTTTAACAGAAGAACCAGTCAACCTTTAGGGACCCTTCCTCAGTTTCCTCTAACTTTGGGAGGGAAAATTGTCTTTATTGATGTCATGGTAGTCCAAGATACTTTGGATTTTGCTTTACTCCTTTGGAGAGATTATGTCTATGCCATGAAAGCTATTGTGTCCACTCTTTTTCGTGTGATATATTTCCCTCACGATGGAAGAATTGTGACTATTGATCAACTTTGATTCATCGGTCCTGATTGGATTACCTCCCTTAGTGGTTCTTATATGCAGACGGTATCGCCCCTGCCACATGTAAATTATGTGGCGTTGTCTCCCATGCCTTCCACTGCCGATGACAATGACTTGGATCCGGTAGTTGACATGGTGACCTCTTCGGTAGGGCTATTGGAGCCTGACCTCCTTACCCCTCTCGCGACACTCAACATGTGTTCCTTCCAGAGTGTGTTTCTTCCATCAAATGAAGATATCTTGGAAGCCATGACCGATTTTTGTCCCTTGACATGGTGTCCTTCCAGAGCATTGTCCTCTTGGAAGTCGCGATCAAGAAGAGCCTTGAGCATAGTTTTCTTCTTTCAAGTTCATTAAAAAATGAACCCAACTACGAGGATAGTTTTTCTTCTCTATGAAAACCTCGTTAAAAAATGAAATAGAGGTTATGAGCATAGTTCTTGTTTTCGTGTCAAGCTCGTTAAAAAATGAAACAATGGTTTGGGGATTATACCTAGAGTCACGAGCATAGTTATTC
Organism: Picea engelmannii; assembly: GCA_009831015.1. Taxonomy (NCBI): domain Eukaryota; kingdom Viridiplantae; phylum Streptophyta; class Pinopsida; order Pinales; family Pinaceae; genus Picea; species Picea engelmannii. The sequence continues at coordinate 28,691 of ML814184.1, read as the reverse complement.
TCTTGTGTCAAGCTCGTTAAAAAATGAAATAGTTTTCCCCTTCTCTTTTTGAGTCAAGTCCTTCGTCTAGGATTTGAAGTTTCATTTCATTCACCTTTGCAGTTGAATGAAATGAAGCTTGGGGGGGAAATGCTTTCAGCCTCTGGACTTCATGCTAAAGTTAAACCACTAGCTTCTTAAGCTGGGGGCTAAGTACCAACCATCCGAATCTGTGAGCCATGCATTGGGAAGTCACAAGCATAGTTTCCTCTGGTTCGAGCTTGTGTAAAAAATGAAACCAGGTCCAAACAAAGTTTTTGGCTAGTTTTAAGCTTGTGTAAAAATGAAATCTATCCCAAGCATAATTTTGTTTTGTTTTAAAGCTTGCATAAAAATGAAAACAATCCCGAGCTTAGTCTTTGTTCTTTCTCATGCTCGTAAATACATGAGAATAAGTTACCGAGCTTAGTCTTTGTTCTTTCTCATGCTCATAAATACGTGAGAATGTAATCGAGTATACTTTTATCACTTTTTCGGACTCGTAAAGGTTATACGAAAAAGGAACCCCCTGGAGTTCCCTTTAATCTCTTTTCAGACTCTCTAAACATGAAAAGAGTGTCGAGCGATCTTGTTTTTTTCATGCTCGTTAAAGTATTATAAAGCACGTCTATTGAGCGATAGTTTATCTCTTTTTCGGTCTCATCAGACTACTTTACGAAAAAGGAACTGAGAGAGTTCTCTTTAAGTGTATTTCATACTCTATAAACATGAAAAATCCCCGAGTTTTCTTTCTTTGGACTCGTAAAACAAACATTAAAAGGCCCATATGGGACCAAACCACTCCATCTTAGGGTTCGTTAAACATACTCCGAAGGACTCGTCCAAGGGATGAGCTTACA
>ML814184.1:13582-26499 GCA_009831015.1 Picea engelmannii | reverse complement strand
CTTTCACTTTGGTTGGTTTGTGTTTCATTGCAGGATCAATAGCATAAGAGCACCGGAGCGAAGCAGGGACAACAAAGACATAAGGAAGCGATATTAAAAGGTATGTCTTTCGTCTCTTATCTAATAGTATATCCAATCATTAAGCTTAGGGAAAGTGCCATATTCTGTCTTGTTTTGTTCTAGATCTAGATGGATCTAGGGATATTAGTTTATGCCCGCATTTATTGATTTATCCTATAACATCTATGGAAAACCAGACGACGGGAAATTGCCCAGAAAGGAATTTGACTCACACAGACCCAGTGGGCAAACCAATTGTGAATACCTGTTTGGGAGATAGAAAGGAAAAACCTTGTGTTCCCCTGTTCGTCCTAACATTTGAAATCTTCAATAGGAACCTTCACAAATGTCTGGTAGATTATGGAGCATCCTCCAATGTCATGCCCTTGTCTGTTTGCAAGAATTTGAATGTCGTTCCTCTCAAGAGCAATAAACATGTCATACAACCGGACATGACCCAGGTCAAGGTCATAGGAGAACTCAAAGACGTGATGATCATAATATCGACGCACCCCACATTTGTGTAAGTGATCGACATTATTGTAGTGGATATCCCAGAGGCATATGGGCTATTACTGAGTCGAGATTGGTCTGAAAATCTAAACGGGTACTTCAGTACAGACTCGGCACACCCCTAGATACCACTGAAGAGATATAAGAACATGATCAGAATCGATAGGGAGAGATATCTAAAACATACGGTCACTGAATTAGAAACCCATAACAAGCCCTCATCCACAGATTTCCCCATACTGAGCAATTATTCCTGAGAATCCTACTTCGGAAATTTCTCCCCCCTTCTATCCGATGTCCCTCTTACCCAAAAATCTGAATTGATTTTCCAAGAGAAAACGCCAATATCGACATAAGACACCTTTTTCTGCCAAAACTCGGTGCTAGAGATTGCGAAACAAGAGGTCAAGGAGCAAGAAACTAATAAGGGAAACAACAATAGCAATTCTCATTCGCAAGTTTGAACCCTCTATTTTGATGGATCTAAATCTCAAGAAGGGTCTGGAGCAAGATGCATCCTCATTGATCCTACTGGTAAGCATAATTTCTTGTCCTATAGGCTAGAATTCGAATGTACCAACAACACTGCCGAATATGAATCTCTAGTACAAGGATTAAGGAAAGCCATAGATTTGGATATCAAAGGATTGAGAGTTTTTGGGGACTCCGAAATTATTGTTAGACAAGTAAGAAATACTATACATTGCAATTATCTTCATCTGAATAACTATTAGCAGGAGGTGCATAGATTAATAGAACACTTTGAGGCTTTTAACATCACTATGATCCCCAAAACAAAGAATATTCTTGCTGACTCCTTGGTCACAGCCGCTTCCAGGCTGTCACATTTAGAAGATTATGAAGCCTCCTAATTCACCGTGGAACTGCTCTACAAACCGTCAGTACCTAATAACATTTCCAATTGGAAAGTCTTTGAAGGAGATGAACAAATCATAAACTTCTTGACTAACCAAGACAATTTCAAAGACCACGCTATTGACGATGAAGAATTCCAAGAGCTGTCCACAGAAACTGATCCTTGGACGGGGCTACCCACGGGTAAATCAAAGGGTCACATGATCTCGAAAGGAATAGCTAATCTAGAAAATATTTTTGATCTCAAGGAGTGATTTAAGGGACCCAAAAATGCAAAGACTGGTAGCTCTTGTCCACTACATGAAACTATAAATCTTGGGACCCTAGAGAGTCCAAATAATGTGAATCTGGGCAAGACTATATCTAAAGAAGAGAGGAAATATTACCTCAAATTATCCAGACAATACCAGGATGTCGTCACGTGGTCCTATAGGGATTTGAAAACATATGATACCCACATCATTCAACACACCATCCCTTTAAAACCAGAAGTAAAACCTTTCCAACAAAAGCTATGAAAGTATCACCCATCCCTAGATCCTCTTATGTATCAGGAATTAAAGAATCTTTTAGATGCCAAGATCATTTTTCAGGTTAGGCATTCTTCTTGGGTAGCGAACCTTGTTCCGGTGAGGAAAAAGTCAGGGGAGATCCGCCTATGTGTATATTTTAGGAACCTTAATAGGTCTTTAGAAAAAGATAATTACCTGGTCTCGCCAATGGAACAACTTTTGCAAACCGTGTCTGGCTCAGAGATTTTCTCTCTACTAGAGTGCTTCTCAGGTTATAACCAAGTCCTTATTTCAGAGGAAGATCGTTTAAAAACCACTTTCCGAACCAAATGGGGAACCTTCTCTTATAAGTGCATGCATTTGGGGTTAATTAATGCAGGAGAAACCTTCAAAGATCCATGGATGTAGCTTTCCGGGGACTAATCAATAAATGTGTGGTTGTGTATCTAGATGACGTGACAGTGTATTCAAAGAATAGGGAAGAGCACATCCAACACTTAACTCGGATTTTCAAGAGGTGTAGGAAATACAGTATGTCCTTAAACCCTAAGAAAAATATCTTCGGTGTCGAGGAAGGTAAGCTGTTAGGTCACATTATATCTCAAGCGTGGATTCACATAGACTTGGAAAGGATTAAATCCATAGCTCAACTTCCCTTACCCCATAACAAGAAATCTATGCAATCCTTTTTTGGGCAAATCAATTTTGTGAGGAAGTTCACTCCCGACTTCACAGAAATTATCAAACCCTTACAAAATATGATTCATAAAGATGCCAAATTTAAGTGGGATGATGAACGAAAATACGCCTTCAACAATATCAAAGGTGCCATTTTTTGGGCCCTGGTGTTGTGAAGTGCCAATTTCAATAGATACTTTTTCTTTATATTTTTGCCTCCAATCAATCGCTAGCTACAGTATTGACTCAGAAGGATGATGGAAACAACGAAGCCCCGGTTTCATTTATGAGTACTAATCTTCAAGGAGATGAGCTCAATTATCCTAATGTAGACAAACATGCCTACGCGATTTATAAGGAAGTAAAAAATTTCAGGTCTTACATCCTCAAGAATCACACCAAAGTAATTGTGTCGCACCCCGCAGTTTGATCCTTGTTCACCCAATAGGAAATGGGGGAAAGAATGGGGAACTAGATGGAGGTAGTCTAGGAATTTGATCTAGATATAAATCCTGCAAAACTAGTAAAAGGACAAGGTTTGTGCAAGCTTGCAGTTGAAGCCCAAGATCAAGTGAATGAATATCTTGGATGGGAGAATGAGATGGAACTATGGTGCGGTGAAGTAGCATACATCTTCCCAGGACAAGACTCTTGGTATAAATATTTAACTTATCTTCTACATCACGAGACTTGTCCCAAAAACCTCAATCCTAGAGAAAGGAGAGCCTTGAGATTAAAATCTTCACAATATCATCTTATAAATTCAGTGATCTTTCAGATCAATTACGACGGGGTAACTATTAAGATGTGTTGAACGAAGGGACGCAGACAAAGTCCTAAATGAACTCCATGATGGCCCCGTCGGGGGACATTTTGCAGGAAACACTACCGCTCATAAGATTCAGAGAGCCGACTATTATTGGCCCACCTTGTTCAAAGACACTCATACTTACGCCATAAATTGTAAGACTTGTCAAATAAGCGTTGGAAAGGAGAAAATATCGGCGGTCCCACTCCAACCTGTGACCGTCTCTCGGCCTTTTGAGCAGTGGGAGTTGGATATCATAGGAGAGATCACACCTAACTCCTCGAAACTGCACAAGTACATTCTTACTACCACCGACTATTTCATGAGATGAACAGAGGCCATTCCTCTTACTCGTGTAAATGAGAAGGTGGTTATACAATTCATAGAACAACAGTTGATCACGAGGTTCAGTGTCCCTTTTGTTCTGTTCTTTGATAATACAACTTACTTTTCTTCAACCTTATTGACAGAGTTTTCTCTGGACAAAGGAATCATAATCAAATACTCTCCAAATTACTATCCCCAGGGAAATGGTGTGGCTGAATCGACTAATAAAAATCTGGTAAGGATATTAAAGAAGACAATTATGGATAACCAAATAAATTGGCATAATCTACTCTATAATTCTCTATGGGACAATAGGGTCACACCTAAGGAATCCATAGGAAATTCCCCATACTTTCTGGTCTATTGGCAAGAAGTCATTCTCCCAAATGGACTCTATCTCCCGTCTGTTCATCTGGCCCAAGATTCCAACAAAGAACCCTCATCGGCCATGAATCAAAGGATTAACACTCTACTCATGCTGGAAGAAGAGAGAGAAAAGGCTAAGTCAAAATTCCTAGCTCACCAACAGATAATGAAAAGATGGTTCGATAACCATAAGGCTAAAGAAAATAATTTTGAAGTAGGAGACTTAGTCCTGAAGTGGGACAGAGAAAATGAACCTAAAGGGAAACATTCTAAGTTTCAAAGTCTATGGCTTGGACCTATCTAGGTAGTTGAGAAAATTGGGGCAGGAACCTATCGATTGCAGAGTCTGAGGAGAGAACTTGATGCCCTCCCAGTAACTGGCCAAGCCCTAAAACAATACTTCCAATTAAAAAATAAAAACTAAAAAATAAAAGAATCGGGTCATGAGTCAGGGTCAAAGGAAACGAAGGAGGAACAGAGATTCTGATTTCGCCCAGTGAATCTCCATTTGTTGAGCACTCAACACACCCTAAAAATCTATGTTCATTTTTTACTTTTGGGTACCACTTGATCCTTTGCACTGTCTGTTTTTCCTTCAGTATGAAACTGATACTTGGGCTTATTTTTTGGTTCATGTTTGAATTTTCTAAAGCTCACCTAAACATACAAAAAAGAATCATCTTAATCGTTAAAGGGTCCTTAACAAGCTACTTAAGGAATCGACAAACTAAATCTTTCCCCGATGCGCTTAGGAGTTCGGCATCGGTAAACGTTAAAGGTGATGAAAATCATTTGAGAAGATTAAAATAGCCGAACACTGATCTTCATCGGCGTTGGCAGATGAAAGTCTTTCTTTTATGATTGAACTTTGGTAGGGGCATCGCCGAAGACCGATCCGATCAGCTTCGACAGGAAAATGAAAAGGTAAGCGTCATGCAAAGAGAAGAGCGGTATCGCCAATTGCCGACACCCGACATGATTTCGGTGTCAGGGAGTTACAAAATAAAAATACACATTAATTTTACATTTTAAAGTGTTGATCCCCGACCTCCACACCGGAGAGATACGGAATGCTGAGACATTTTTACCCACGGATCCATTAAGTACGACACATTTAAAGTGTGAATAAAATTTCGGATCACGCATTAGTTTCTAATCCGTGCATGAATCAAATGAATTTGTTTTAGCTTGCTGATACAATGCATCTGCCTCCGCGCCTCTGTCATCAACCAGTTAGGATTTAATTGCGAAGAACCGACAATAGTTTATTTGTAATTGCATTTATTAGTCATATTAATTGGTTGATATGATGGATAGAGTCTCTCCAGTTATATGTTGTCGAATTCATTGTGTATGACCCTATTTCACATGACAAAGATTTCAGAACAAATAGAGGAGCAAGGCTAACAATTCAGAGAGGTCGCCCAAAGTTCTGTGAGTATTAAACAACTATATTAGCAAGCATTACATGTATGTATCCTCTTATGATGTTTTACACTTCATTTTTATGTTCACAACCCAACGTTGCTCTGTACACATGTTTAAAGGTTGTTTTAATTGCAGGAACAATGCCTTCAAAGAAACCCTCAACTAGGAAATCCCCAAGAGCACCAAAGTCACAAGAACCAGAAGCAGGAGAGGGCTCCTCCCCAGAAGTTGCGAGACAATTAGAATTCCCCCCCAAAATGGTTCATGTCATCAAGACAACTTCCAAGAAGGCCTTTGTCCAACCTCCGGCCTTCGGAGACACAGAGGCAAACATTGGAGCCAAAACAACATTCCCTCGTTGGGCATAATTATTTAAGAAAGTCAAGAAAGAATAACACCTCAAGTATACCCTGCACAACGATCCTGATACAAGGAGGCTCGATGATGATTTCCTCCCAAACATATGTAGGGATTATCTACACATGGTGGCAAGCCGAAATCCAGTGTTTCCTTTCATTGAGCTCCTAAAGTGGCTCATTGACCACACCAACGCGCATAAATGTTTAATCAATGATGATAATGGTGGATGTGTCGGGGTGTTCTTGCCATCAGAGGTTGAGAGTTACTACAAGCTCAGGGAGTCGGAAGAAACATTGAGCACTAATTTCATTCTGAGTTTCTATGCATCACACGATACCAGCAAAATCATGGCGTGGTGGTGGAGGGAAGACAAAAAATTCACGAACCGAACTGTCGGCTGGTACCCAACGACCAATCTAAGGGAACCATACATATGCTTTATGTCTCTTCTCTCCAGGTTGCATGGCGAGAAATATTTATCCCGATTTTCAAAGGCTTGGATGCCCCTAGCTTATACACTGGCCATCTCAGGCACGGGTTTCAATTGGGGTGCCATCATCTCCAAACAACTAAGAACCTACATAAGACAATCCTTGACGCCAAAAGAGGGGGAAACCCCCTCCTCTACATGGCCTCGTATCTCTTAGACATCATCTGCGCCAGGAACGTTTTCTCTGGAATGAACTTGAACTAGCACTCCTCAGAGCTCCCCGTCCATGTATACTTCAACATCTTATGGGATAATAGGTACAAAAAATCCTATGCCCTTATCTGTGACAGGTTTATTGCATGTATCTATTTTTTGTTGTTCAGGAAAGAGTGCCCTAGGCTATCAAAAGAAGCAAAAAAGGTTATATCCAAAATGGGTCACTGGTATCTAGACAAGCATGAAACCTACATCAGGGTTTTTGGAGCCATAGGGGCACCCCATTTGTTACCCATATATGTTCCTCACCGACTAGTGTTAGGGGAAATTTTCTACCAGACCATCCTACAAGGATACAATGCCACTTTAGTAAAGGACAAGAAGTGGGCCTTCATCCTGTATGGGTTTCATATTGGCTTCTACATGGTCAAAGATACCGCACATGCTAAGAAAGAAGGGATGAGTCAAATAGAATTATGGTACCACACCGACCGATTTCGCAAACACAATCCCAAGGGACTAGTATTACAACATGCATCACAGGTATCATCATGTTTTCCTTATGCCCATGATCGGTTCGAAGATGAAATCTTCATCGAAAATGCTCAAGATTGGGATGAAGTGGCATCAAGGAGGGTTGATCCTCGAACGACCAGGTTCAAAGCTATGAGTTGGGAAGAGAAAGTGACATCTTTGGAGCAGACAACTCAAGAAATTCTCATAGCTCGGGAAGGAACTGTAGCATCTGAACCCGACGAAGGAATAGGCAATCCTTAAGAGGGCATCGAGGTGGTGATAGTTTATCAGGAATCCCTGGTACAAATCAGGGATTTCCCTGAAGTTCAAGCTGCACAAGGGATGGGTGCACTTTTGTACCAACAAATCCAACTAATAGTGAAATAGATTCAGGATGATTTGTACCTTATCATAACACCCGTTCTTCCAACTGGTACCCGAGGAAGAAGCCCGACGGTGTCGAGCAGCTCCGATTCCATAGACCTTGGGAACCCCGATGGATTAGGAAACACTGGATCCAAAACATCATTGGTCAACTCCCTTGTGGATAGGACAAGTCAAACAAAGAAAGGTCGAGTGTCAATAGAAACACGAGCACCTAAACCCCTCAGCAAACTTATACATATATATAGCGACGACGAAAGCCCGGAACCATCTCACGAATCCCCTGTGCATGTTCAAGAGGAAAAGGGTCCCGAGAAAGTTTCCTCCTTGAGCCCAAGGTTCAAGACGAGGAGTTCTCGCAAGAGAAAATAGAAGACAAAAGTGGTCTCGGCACAAAGGAACCTAATGAATCGAAAACTAAAGCAGATCCGAATGACGAACCCAAATCGGAGGAGGAAAAGAAAGGGTCCCCGCAAAAGGAAATCGACAGTTCTGCAGCTGATGAGAAAATATGTAAGGAGTCTATGCCCAAAACCTCCATTTTTCCCAACACTCCAATCCCCGATGAGCGACAAGTAGGAGTCGAACCCGTAAGGTACAACGAGGAAGTTCGAGAGTCCAATATTGAACAAATATACACCATCGGTAGTTTGGGAAACAAACTAACATGGGGCGATCAACAGATACCAGAGCCAGTAGATGAGGTAGCAGATATCTATGCGATCTCCTACGATCATAAGAGAAAAGCCATTGTTCAAAGGACTGCGAATAAAAGAAGGATCTCGTTGGATCACTCCATCTTAGTTACTATAGAGGAGAACTTGATCAACACAACAGCCGCCCAGATGTCTGAACTAATTGGCGTAGGAAAATCCTTCTCAGATGCCACCTTGGACAGAGCCAGGAGAGATGAAAAGGAACTAGCCGCCACCCTAAAAGAGCTTGAGCACTTGCGTCATCTTGTCGAATAATACAAAGGTGCCACGTAGACCACTGTGTATCTAAAAGGTGAGTTCATGGGAGTTTACAACGAGTTTAATAAGGAGAGACACCTGTTAACCGAATACATAGCTGAGTTCTAGGAGGACACTCTCATGGAACTCGCAACATGTAAGGAGATGGAGCGATGGTATGAAAGGGCACAACAAGCGGTAGAAATACTCGAGTACATTGAGGTAGTCCAGCAAGGCCGAGATAAGGAAAAGCATGGCATTCAGATGATAGGAAAGAGTAGTCTTAATCGCATGAAGCGATTAGCCGAGTATTGGACTAATATTTCTCGGGACCCACATCGAGAGATCCAAGGACAATGGACTAGGTGTAAGAAGCACTGGGATAAAATTAACAAAATAATGAAGGATGTCGGGCTCCCCGAGTTCGACACCCCATATAATTTCATTGACTTGAGCGACGTGGTCAAACTGCATGTCGAACAGGATGCACTATGGACCGAAGAGTTCGCAAAGATAGTCGATGCGAGGCCATGAAAAGTGCAACAATTCGCGGAACATCCAATCAGAGCTTGAACCATGATACAATAGTTGAACTCTAGTTTAATAAAGTACCGAGTGCATGTAGTAGACATCAGGGGAATATATGCAGCCCCGATGGAACAACATAGATTTCCATGGGCCCAAACTTATGAAGAACTGTTTTTCAGCTGGGCTGAATATGAAAGAAGTCACGCTTTCCAAGAAGTATCTTAGGATGACTGTTAAAGAAGTTGTTAGAAGATAACACCACGTGGTGATTTTTGTTTTGTTTAAACCGCACTTAGTCATTAGTTTCAGTTAAAAATTTATGTTATAAATAAAGACACCGACCAATTAGCTGAGGGTCGATGGTTGTTGTAAGAACTCTTTCTTTTGGTTGTTAAGAATTATTTTGAGATTGCTATGAATTGAGAAGTCCTTCTGGACCAAAGACAAACTATTTTCATCAGATGCATGTGATTGGACTTGGAGAAGAACTACTTCCTATCTTGTTTCATGAATGATGCAATAATGAGTAAGAGCAATTAATTATGTTGTCAAGTTATTTGGTGCAATGTCTTGATGTTCTTTGCTTTAATGACAAAGATAAATTGTTGTGTTATTATGTAATGAATGGTTATGGTAGATGAATTATTTTTATTTCCATCATCTTGTTGCATATGTGTTTTCTTTATGATAGTTAGTTTCTCAGACAGTAATTGGATGATCACATGGTTAATGTATTAGTACTAGGCCTATGGTATAGAGTAATTGTCTGCATGTTGAGCAACGGGTTATCCCAAGATTAACCTCTTCCCCAGTAGTTAAAACTTAATCATGTTGTTTGTCAAGTTGGTTTATACTGGCTTGCATCTCTCATATCAGCCCCACCCAAGAGAAAATATAGAAGAAAATAGTCCTAATTGAAGGAAGAGCCTTCACGAAGAAACACAAAGCCCATAGATAAATTGGTCGGATTGCAAAGTCTGGAGAACCAATCCAATTTAAACGTTGTAGAGTCTAATTGGGCCTCGGTGGTGGGTTTTCTTCCTACTTTTGAGTCAATGGATTTATGACCCATCAATAGGTAGCAACCATGAAAAGAAGCACGTGTTCAGTTTGACTTTAGAAGAAGTATTCTTCGAAAAGAATCCTTAAATTATCCATGGTTTTCCATCCACATTCATGATCCTATGATGAAAGGATGAAATTGGAATCTTTAGGGCATGGAATCTATAGAAAACTCCATGGACCCAAGAGATAAATAGAAACATGAATAAGAACATGAAGATTCAAAGAGAGAAAGAAAAGATAGAATGACCAGTCATTATATCAAGAATCACAAGACTACCATCTTGGTTTGAACCCACTAGAAGCAATCATGCAGAAGAAATAGAAGTTGTGATGAAGAACAGTGTATGAAATACTTATGAATGGAAGTGTTACGAGATTCAAGACTAGAGGTTATCCCAAATGGAGGGAGAAGACTATGATGATAGCTTGTTCCAGTAAACCATACATACCTCTACCTGAGCCATTATATCGTCTGCAATATCCATGGGTTGGAGTTTACATTAGATGAATGTAAGGATTTTTCTCCTCAATAGAGTAATTGAACAAGAAGTGAATGTAAAGCAACGTCAAGGTTTTGAGGTATACCAAAAAGAGACCCTTGTATGCAGATGGAAGAAGATATTGTATGGATTCAAACAAATTGGTGCAGATCCTCTCATGCATAGTAGAAGCATGGTGAAAACCTTCTATAACAGAGATATTGTATCAGAATGGTTACTTAGAAGTTCAGGATGATGTTTTTCTAATCCATGACAAACTCTCATGATGATAGAAGAAGTTCCACTTGGATATGTTCCATTTTGAGCCTTGCCACGATGTCATGAGCTAGCAGGAAACAAAAGAGTTAAATCCAACCATAATATACTGTAATGATCAGAGCTATATGATGCCTTCAGAGAAAAACAATGTTTCAGACTGACCGAAGTACATTGAGATCGAGCATTAAATCCTACATGATGAAGTCCAGAAAAGAGAAGTGGTTCTCCAATATATCTCCACAGATGAGCAGATAGAAGATATATTGGTAAAACCTCTATCCAAGATGAAAAATCTTGTGTACTCAAGAGAACAAGCTGGAGCTCGTGAAGACTTACTTATTGAAAAAGGAAGAGATTACTCCCATGTTGGGAGGGAGCACTGATGTGTTATTGATTTATGGACACTCATTTTTCATATCGAAAAATGGTCCAGGATAAGCAGTTCCTTTCTAGTTCGGAAAGTGGTTTGATATTTCTAACGCACATGCATTTTCCAGTTTGAAAAATGGTGCAGATCGGATGGTCATTTTCGTAATGAAAATGGTTAGATATACTGTTGATGTACCATAGACAGTGATTCCCCTTGTGTCCAGTGTGGGGGAATGGTCTAGGTTAGTCTTTCTTCTTGGCAGTCACTCTCAGTAGTGGTCAAGTAGAATGGTCCGCCTCATCGGGCAACCATTCTTTCAAAGTTCAAAGTTGTGAGTAGTTTTGAAGAATGGTCTATTTTGGAGGTTGGTGTAGGACAATAATTTCCTTAGGAAATGGTCCCGATAGTCATTCCCTAGGCCAGACTCATTCTCTCCAAGTTGCACTTTGTTTAGTGCCAGAGGAATGGTCTAGGTTTAGCAATCAGGGATAGGCATTCCCTAGGGCAGACTCATTCTCTCCAGGTTGCACTTTGTTTAGTGTCGGAGGAATGGCCCAGTTAGGTGAATGGTTCAGGTTCAGAAATCAGGACATTTTTTCTTCTATGCTTGAGAAAAATAGTCCATATAGCTCACGACTGATGTTTTACTTTATGAGGGAAAATGCTCTTCCAGATCTCACAGATGTGAGTGGAAGAATGGCCCAGATGACTCAGTTTATATCATGATATTGTTTTATGTTCAGGTTGATATCAAATGATATGATTGTTATGGAGACTGTATGTCTCTGGACAGTAGATGTATGATACTGTGGTGGATATGTTCCACTAGTTGTGACTATGTGTCAATGATTGAGTAGTTGTGTGCTACTTGGTGTGGTAGTGTACTATTGGATTGTAGTTGTGTACTACTATGGATAAACACATTTGTGTTCTATTGTATTGCATTGTTCTGATTTCCATGTAGACTATCAGTAGTGTTGAAAATGATTATCATCTATATGGATAGTCAGTGTTCTTGTGGATAGACATTCTCTGGGTGGAGAATGGTCCAAATAGAACATATTGATTTTGGAAAGGTATTCTCTCTATGGAGAATGGTCCAGGTTGACAATGTGTTGACATATCATGGACTAATATTTTTCCTAAAGGTACATATTGTGGCTCGATTAGGAAAATGGTCCAGGATCGATATTTTCTAAGGCATATAGGTTGAGATGGATCTCTATGGTACATACGACTCGATTAGAAAATAGTCCTAGATTGAAATTCCTATAGGAATGGTCTCTGTAGTCCATGGCATAGCTCTCAGCATCTGTTGGGATAATCATTCTTCTAGGACGTATGTCCATATTATAAGAATGGTCCTTATATCACTTTGTGGAGTGAGTGACTTATTCAACATCATGCCTGATTACTCAGATGGAGTATGGCTTCCAGATATGATGCAGTTGATGCTATCAGATGATAGTGATTATGGTGCTCGTGATCTAATCATGAGATAGTATGTACGGCTATGATGATGCTACCGGTTGAATGGTATGTTTGTGCTCAATACCATTGCCTTCAATACCTCCCTAGCTAGGAGGGAGTGTTGATATTATGGTAGCTGTGGGAGGTATTTACCTCCACGTGTAAACCTGACAAGAATAGAATATTTCGGGAAGCAAGAAGAAACCCTAAAGCATTAAACATAACCCTAGAAGACAAGTCGGCTCAAGGAAATATTTAATATTAAGTATTTAGCCTCCAGAATGAGAAGTCGGCCCAGA
>ML814183.1:67584-81717 GCA_009831015.1 Picea engelmannii | reverse complement strand
TCATCCATAGTAAAACATGGTCGACCATTGTCAACCATAATCATCCATAGTCAACTATAATCATCCATAGTCAACCATAATCATCTATTATCTGTTCCGAATACCTTTATTTTCTTCTCTGTTTGATTTTCTACCAGAGCCTTAAACTCTTTAAATTTATCAAATACCTCAGATTTCTTTCTAAGAAAATAAATCCATGTGTTCCTTGAAAAATCATCTATGAGTGAAACATAATAAACAAATTTACCTAGGGATGGAACAGGAACAGGTCCAAACACATCATTGTGTATCAACTCTAAGACCCCCTTTTCTCTTGTAGCACCAGATGGGAATCTTACTCGATTTTGTTTACCATATATGCAATGTTCACAGAAATCAAAATGCAGAGTGCAATTAAACATACCTTCAACCATACCTTTACCGTGTAGTGTTCGAAGGCCGTTTTCTCCAATATGTCCCAGACTTTGATGCCACAACATGGTCTTCTTTTCAAGGACAATATTGGTCTTGTCTTCTTTATTTGTCTTCTCAAGGACAACAAAACCTTTACACCCATTAGTATAAGTGCTTCACAGCAACTTGTACAAAGTTCCACATCGAACTCCCCTCATCAACACCATTGCTCCTCGTACCATCTTGCAGGTGTTCTTTCCAAATATGGTATCCACTCCTGCATCATCCATCTTGCTTACAGATATTAGGCTCCTGGATAGTTTTGGAATGTGCAGAATCCTAGGGAGAGTTCTAATCCTTCCATATTTTACTAGCAACTTAACCCTTCCACATCCCAAGATGTTTTTTGTCGAGTCATCTCCTAGGAATACATCACCACCATCATATTTTTCATATTTAGAGAACCACTCCCTGTAAGGAGTCATATGGTATGACACATCTTAGTTGATCAACCATACATCAAGGTCTGCATGTGTACTTGTAGACGTTAGGTAAGCATCACCTCCTTCTTTAGTGGAGGTTTTCGCCTCTGTGGAAGAGATACTATCAGATCCATTTTGTTTTTCAACCTTCTTAGAGCTGCAATATTTCTTATAATGCCCTGTTTTACCACACTTGTAGAATTTCCTCAAAGATTTTTTTGGAGACTTAGATCTACCTGTAGATTTAGATTTCCACCCTGAAGGCCTACCAAGGTTCTTGTCTTGGGTACACCCTCTTACAAATAAAGTATCTGTGTTGTGACCATCCATGATTTTTCGCCTCATCTCTTCTGATAACAAGGGTGGCCCAGTCTTGGCACCACCACCACTCTTGACACTGCTAGATTTCAACCAGGAACCACCTCCCCTCTTCAATCTGAAGCAATTACTGCTCGTTTTTTAGCTCATAAGACATATTGTTGATCAAATTCACAGAGACACCTTCATGCATCAGAGAATTGACATGTTGTACAAGGCCTACACGAACTCACTAGCAACCCAGAGGTGTCCTACTTGTGTCAAGCCATTCATGCTCTAGCCCAGGAATGACCCCCTCAGCGGTGACCCGAGTGACACGACCTCGGGTGAAAATGAGTAATTTACTTGGTTTGTCTATTACAAGCGTTCTCAGCTCGGCTCCTTGCACTGTAACAATTTTTTTTTATAGTTATGTCTTTAATTTTCAGTCTATGTCCTCTGTTTGTATTGGTTTCCTAGAACAATGTTGCATATACTCGAATGC
Source organism: Picea engelmannii (assembly GCA_009831015.1). Lineage (NCBI taxonomy): Eukaryota > Viridiplantae > Streptophyta > Pinopsida > Pinales > Pinaceae > Picea > Picea engelmannii. The sequence goes on along the minus strand of ML814183.1, from coordinate 80,040 downwards.
GCCACCTGCCCTGGTTTTCATTCGACAAGGAAGATGTCGGATTGCCATTTTTGACAATGACATCACAATCTGTCACCTTCTTCGGTTTCCGCTTATTTGGCAGAACAACGCGATACTGGATTGTATAAACTAACATTAGCTTTAAATAGAACGTAGAACCAAACACCATTCAACAATGAAAAGATTAGATAATCACAATCTTTGTATAATGAAAATTTAAGTCTCAAACATTCACTTTATTTTAAGGTAAAGTAGGTAAACCAATTAATTCTCTAAACAATAAACTATCATCATCCCATTTTCATACTGGAGTATATCATCACCGAAAGTTAGTTAAGAGAATAATAAAGACAAAATAATATATTTAATAAGTTTTGTTTATAGGTTTTATTTTGTATTTTATGGTGCTTAGTAAAATATATTATTTTATATTTTAAAAATTAATATTATAGATGTTTTATTAATTTAAAATAAATTATTTTTATTTACTAATTTAAAAAAGAAAGAAAAAAATATTTTATAATTTATTGAATTCTATAAATTATATGAAAAATTAAAACATAACCTTTTATTTTTGTTAAAATATAATGAATATATGTATTTAAGAGAATTTAAAATATTGAATAATAAAAGAAATGTGTTATATAATAAATTAATGAATATAATGAATATAATGAATATAATTAATTAATAGTGTTAGAATATAATGAATATATGTGTTTAAGAGAATTTGAGATATTGATTAATCAAATAAATGTGTTATATAGTAAATTAAAAATTAGTGGAAATCACCATTTTATATTAAAAAGATAAATAAGATAATAATATTATAATTTTTCCCCAGATGGGATGCCACGAAGCCATCAGAGGACACTCGGGCTGCCGCCGGGACGTAGTATTAATGCATCAACCAGTGAGCTTCCCCTCCGCCATTAATTTACCATGGTTCGCAGTAGCCACCACCTCATGACAAGCCTCCTCGCGCGAGGGAAACGTACCAGCCTCCAGCGCACCCATCACTTAGCCTTAATGGCTCTGGGGGTCGCGGTAGACTTATGCACCATCATAGGAATGAATTGCGCAGAGACGCATTGGCTCCTCACAGTGTTCACCCCAGCAGCGCGTTCGCAGCATAGTCCATCGGAGCAGGGATTCAGGGCCCTACTGAAGCTCTGGAGAAGAGAAGCCAGTCCGCTAGGAACCCTGGTCCCTTCTAGGGTCTCCATCATGCCAAGGATAAGAGGGAAATCGTGCAGAGGTGTCGCCTAGTACATGGCCGAGTCTCCGTGCCAGCGGCAGAGGAAGTTCGAACAAGCTCTAGCCATAGCATCCACTCGACGCAGAAGAAGACCACGAACGCCTCCCATGGCGTACGTAGAGGAAATTACTTGGGAGGAAGCCATGCAGAGCCACCCCACTATTGAACTCGGAAAGGAGCATGAGCCTCTGGCCGGGGTCGCCCCGCAGAACTTCAACGCCAACAGATCCGAGGAATTCTTCCCCACCTGTTTCATGGAAGAGGAGACCCCTCTCGATGACACCATATGGACAGTGACGCTACCGAAGCATCTGACCAAAGAAGAAATGGACTCTGGGCACCAAGCCTCCATCGCCAGCGGCGGGCTGGAACAACCATCCTTCTCTGAATTATGGTAGCTTCCACTCATCTTTGAGCTCAGAAGTATAATGGATGACCAAGGTTTTCGCCTCGGCAGGATAGACTAAAGGCTGGACATGCTCTTTACGACCCAGTCCAAGAATCTTCCACAGCGGCAATGTCCAACGTGTGCGCAGACGTACTCACTTCCAGCAGGCTGGTGGCAGCAAAGAAGCGGGAGGAAGTGCATGGGTAAAATAGTTAAATGATGCTTTCGGTTAGGGGTACTTCTGTTATCTCTAGTTCAGTTAGCCTACTTAGTTTCTTAATATCTAGTTATGGCATACTTTTTGAAACTTATAAGTTTGATAGCCCTGGTTTCCTACGGGCAGGGAAAATCCATGACTATTTTGTTAACAGAGCAACACTTGGCTTAGGGTGTCCAGCTGTCCCAGTTTCCTACTTAGACGGAACAGCTGGCACCACCAACAGTTACTGTATGATGTTGATGTTAATATAATAGGATCCACCTTTTTATTTAAAAAAAAAAAAAGAAAAAATATTATAATTTTTTTTAGAAAAATCTATTTTTTTAAAGGGAATATATTTTTTTGTAAAAACAACTTTTTAAAATTTTAATAAATAAAATTATTTTAAAATAAACTAAAACTTAAAAAATAATTCTAAAATAAATCTTAATTTTTATTTTTTTTAAATGTTACTTAATGATTTAGTTATAAATAAATGTTAATTTACATTTTTTTTGAAATGTTACTTATATTATATTATACAATGAAGATAGCTTAATGGGTTAACTCTACTTGTTAAGTATTATGAATTCAAAATAATAAGTATTATCAAAGTTCCTATAAATATAAATATTGTACCTCACTCCATTTCCATTCCCATAAAATGTTATACCATAACAATATAAAATGATAAATTTTGAATATAATTATTATAATAATTATAAGATATATTTAAAAAATATAAAATGATATTTTATTTTAAAAATTAAACTACTAGAGTATGTTTAAAATATAATTTAATTAAGATCAACGATGAGATAGAAACCGAGAATGTGCTCTGCAACTAGGGTTTACGCCTCCCCGTGGCCCTGTTCTGCGAAGCCATATCCTTCGCCCCACTGGGGCTCATGAATCGCATGGAGGGGGAGCCGTCGGGTGGCTCCTACAGCTGAATCACTACAAATGGTAGTCCTACAGACGGCCCGAAGTGGCCGACCTTTGAGCTGCCTCCAAAGCTACATGTGGAGCTCCTAGAGGAGGGAACCTTCAAAGACCGAGAAATGGACATAGATCCAGGGAAGGAGGCGGTCCAAGCCCACGCAACAACCCCATGGGTGCTAGTTAAGTGGATCCCACAAGCTCCACAGGCCTCGAAATATGTCATCATCTCAGCATGAATAGAAGAGCAGAAGCAATACATGAGGGACTAAGCCTTGGTGGGAAAATTCCTAGGGCTATGGCCTTCGGAGCGAGATTTGATCAAATGGATACAACAATGGTGAAATTCGAAAGGGCATTATGAACTGCAACTGGGTTCCAAGGGCTTCTTCACCATTATCTTCCACAACCTGGAGGATCGCAATTGCAACTTTGATGGTGGCCCGTATTTCTACAACTCGGCAGGACTTTTCTTAAGGTTCTGGATCGAGAAGTTCATCCCTGAGAAGGAAGACTTTACCCACATACCGGTTTGGCTTAGATTATACTCCCTGCCCCAGGAGTTCTGGTTAGAAGAAGTCTTGGCCGGCATTGGGAACACTATAGGCATTTATGTCAAATCCTCAGAGGCCACTAAGCAACGGTGCTACACCTCTTATGCAAGAATCTGTGTGTATCTGAACATTGCCAAGCTGCTCTCGGAGTCCATCATGCTGGAGTATCATGACGAGGATTGGTCTCAAACCACTGACTACGAGCATATCCCATTCCGGTGTAGGAAATGCCACGAGCATGGTCACCTCTTTAGAGAATTCCCACTCAACAAGGTTCAAAAATAAGGGAACCCAGAAGGCGGCAAAGACAAGGATGACTTCGTACAACCAGCGAGGAAAATGCGTCAAGGAGGAAGGAAACCACCGGCTCAGGTAAGAAAATATCCCTCAACTAGTAATACGTTTTCCATATTGCAAGACCAAACAAAAAACCCCACAGATCCTACAAACCCCAATGTACCCTCTCAGGGTATTGTACCTCAAACTATCAGTCAAGGAATAGAACGACAGAGCCAGGGCAAGGATCCTAACCTAGCCCACCCTAACACAGCTCTTGATTTATAAGAGATAGAAGAAGGGGAGGCGAATATGGAACTAGAAGAGCAAGACCTTGCTAGGGTGGATCTGGAGCACCTCGAGCATGCCTATAGACATCAAAAACTCTATACCATACCCAGAGATGAACTACAAAAGGTCCACAAAGTTTTCCTCAACTCCTCAGCTGGGTCCTCAGCTCGAGCCAGTAAAGGCCTAGGAATCCAGGGTAGTCAATCAAAAAACCCCGCCAAGACCCAAAAGGTCGAAAAAGAAAAGAGGTCGTAAGTCCACCAACTAACTCATACAAGAAATAGGGAACTTTATGGTAAACTCAGGTCAAATCAACCTGATCTCGGATAGCTTCCCTCCTCTACCCACTCCCCCATCATCATGAAGATCATTACTTGGAACATCAGAGGCCTCAATGGATGTAGCAAACAAAAATTTCTACGGGATCTGATAATAGCAGAAAAATGCGAAACTTTACTCCTACAGGAAATTAAATGTACCTCAGAAGACATTGGCAAGCTTCTACCCTACTGCTGGAAACAAGGGACGGCAGTAGCTATAGACGCCACAGGAACAGCTTGAGGTCTGGCTGTACTATGGAATACCAATGCAGTACTACTGGAAAATTTCATCACTACCAAATGGTCCATCAAAGATGATTACAGGCTTATAGGCTCAAACAGGCCGGGACATCTAACCAATGTCTACAGCCCAGCTAGCCCAAGGGATAAGTAGGCCTTCCTTAGAATCATTTGTTATGTTGCTAGCCTAGCACGAAACAAAAGCTGGATAATTGGTGGTGACTTCAACATCATCCGCAGCCTGGAAGAAAAAGGAGGAGGCTCAAGGTGCCTGGACACCAACAATGGTTTGCACACTTGGACAAATAGAAGAACATGCATACACCAAATTGCCTGTAAGCTGGACAGATTCCTGATAACAAAATCTCTTATGATGGAAGGCACCGCAGTGGAAGCAGATATCCTTAACTTCTCTGGGTCAGATCACCGACCCTTACAATTAAGAATGGATATCCTAGCTACTCCCGGTAAGAAACCTTTTAGATTTGAGAAATTCTGGCTAGACCACCCAGATTTCCAAGAAAACATCCAGGCTTGGTGGAGGGAGGCAGAGGTTCCCGACAGATCCAAAATGTACAAATTCCAGAAAAAGTTAAAGAATCTCAAGAAAACTCTTAAGATCTGGAACCAGAATATGTTTGACAACATTTTTTATGCCAAAAAACAGCTCTCGGCGCAATTGGAAGAGATTCAACATTAGATCAGAATACAAGGATTCACAAGTGAGCTTAAGACCCAGGAAATAAAATTAAGTCAGCAGCTTGAAGTCAGGAGGAAGCAAGAAGAAATATTATGGAAACAGAAATGGCGGGTGCAATGGCTAAAGGAAGGGGAGTGCAACACCAAATTCTTTCACAAGACTGTCATCCAAAGACGACACTCCAACAGGATCACACATCTTATCTCAGACGACGAGGAATTGGTACACTCCCATGGGGATATGGAAAAAACATTGATAGGCCATTTTCAACACCTCCTCACGGAACCCCGAGAAGACAGACATGAAGCAATCGCCAAAGTCACCCGGCATGTGCCCTCCCTCGTCACCCCGGAGAAAAATGCCTCCCTTCTCCGGCCAATAACAATAGAGGAAGTAGACCAGGCACTCCAGGAGACAAGTGACTTCTTCCACCATTGTTGGCCGCTGATCAGAACAGAAGTATGGGAAATTATAGAAGATTCCCAAGCCACTGGCCAGATCCTCTAGGCTCTCAATGCCACCTTCATAACCTTAATTCCCAAAGAGGGGCAGGCACACCACCCGATAGCATTATGCAACGTCATTTACAAACTTCTGACAAAAGTGATAGCCAGGAGACTCAAGCCCATCTTACCTTCAATAATATCCCCAGAGAAATCGGGCTATGTTGAGGGAAAACAAATCTTAGATAGCGTAATCCTTTCCCATGAGGTGATTCACTCTCTGCAGAAGACCAATACCCCAGGTATGCTCCTCAAATTAGACCTCTCTAAAGCTTTCGACAAGATTAGCTGGGAATACATGTGAGAAATGCTTCTAGCTTTTGGCTTTGATCAACGATGGGTAACCTGGATTGTGAATCTGACCTCTTTGGCCTTCTTCTCTCTTCTCATCAATGGTGTCCCATTGAAGCCCTTCTCCCCCTCCAGAGGAATCAAGCAGGGATATCCCCTCTCCCCATTTCTGTTCATTATTTTGGCCGAAGGCCTTAGTATATCCATCCATGCAGCTATTGAAAGCAAACTTCTAACAGGTCTTCCCTTGCATGGCATTTCCCCTCCTATCTCACACAGCCAGTTTGTTGACGACACCCTACTGATGGGTAGCCCCACGGTTAGGGAAGCCAGCTCCATTTTGGATATCCTTCAAACCTTTTCGGACGCTTCGGGGCTGGACTACAACAAGGATAAATCCCAAATCTTCTTCTTTAACACTCCCATTTCAATCTAGCGCCACAGCTCTTGCCTCCTCGGTTTCAACAGAATCTCCCTTCTGTCCAAATACCTTGGCATTCCACTGATCGACAATGCGCTCCGAAACTCCTCTTGGGAGAATCTCTTATCCTCCTTCTCCAAAAGGCTTTCCTCTTGGAACTATCGAGCTCTAAACTTGCCCAGTCGCCTCATTCTGCTCCAAGCCATCCTCCAGGCCCTTCTGATCTATTCCTTCTCTGCTTTGGCTGCTCCGAGGTTTGTTCTTACCACTATTAAAAACCTGCAAAGAAACTTCATCTGGAAAGGCTTCAACACAGGAAAGAAAATAGCATTGGTTAGTTGGGACAAACTCTGTCGACCCAAGGAGCAAGGCGGCTTGGTTCTGAGAGACCCCTTCATCATGAACAAGGTGCTAAGTGGTAAAATATGGTGGCGCTGGCTAAAAATCCCTAAGGACCTCTGGGCCCGACTCTGGAGGAAGAAATATTCTCCAAATGTGGCAGAAAAGAACCTTATCCGCTGGAATGAGGATAACCCGGGCTCCTTAATATGGAAAGCATCCAGGAAGAATCGACAACTGGTAACTGAGCACGCCTTCTGGGAAATCAGGAATGGGAAAACGACCCTCTTCTGGTAAGATTCCTGGCAACAATGGTCGGTTCTGAGTAAGGAGGAATGGGCCGATGACATCTGTGCTCAAACCACATGAGCAGGCCTGACAAAAGTAGCTGACTATTGATAGGACAACCCCCATGAAGACACGTGGCACCGATGGCACCTAGACAGGGAAAGCATCGAGCTGGAGGCCGGAGTGGATCTAGCTCCTTGGCACGAAGAGATGACGAAATGGAAAATCCCCAAAATAGCAGGAGAGGACATCCTAATGTGTGGATACAAACCACAGGGAACCTTCAGCACTCGGGAAGCTTACCAGCTCAAAGCACAAGTAGACCCTATATCTAACACGAAAGTGTGGCGCAAGCTCCGGAACCTTAAGCACTAGCCAAAAATCATCTTATTCCTCTGGCTTGTCACTCATTCCAGCATCTGGCGATTCATTGGTCCCTCTATATGCTTACTCTGTGGAAAGGCAGAGGAAACAATGAACCATCTCTGCAACTCTTGCCATTATACTGGCCAAATCTGGGATCAAACGACACTTATTATGCGCACCTCAGACCGCAACAGAGATAGCATTCTGGTGACCATTACCAACTGGAGGGACCAAGCCTTCCACTCCCCCCTCCTCAATCGTGTTTGGCAACTTATATCGGGCTTTATTCTATGGAAAACCTAGAAAGAAAGGAATAGAAGGACTTTCAGAGGTCTGTCCCTCCCCTGGCAACACTGCTGGCATCAATGCTATCGTAACATCCTGGAGACTCTCCTTCTTCAGCCACAATCTGGTGAGGACAATAAAAACACTCCATACGAACTTCCCATCATTCGGTTCTGGACTCTGCCCCCTCCTCTTCAGGCTCGACCTTCTCCTACCCGGCCCCTTCTCCCCAATAGACCTTCCTTCTGGTCCCCTCCCCGAGAAGGCTTCCTGAAGCTGGCTATGGAATTGTCCTTCGTGAAACCCTTGGGAACATCCTTCTCATCTGTGCGAGTCCCATCGGCCACTCCACGAACAATGCAGCAGAACTGAGGGGTCTCACCAGGGGGCTGTAAATAGCCATTAAAAACAACTTCACCAAGCTAGTCGTTGAGGGCAATTCTTTAATTATCATCAACCTGCTGTGGAAAATTATAAATGGGGCCAATCCGGATAAAATTTCTCCCAGCCAGAGACTCCTGCATGGGCTGCATACCATCGCTGATACACTACGTCCAGGGCTAACCATCATCCCAACCTAGGTCAGAAGGCGGGCGAATCAGGTGGAGGACGGTCTGGCAAATATAGGCATCAACTGGAGTGACTCGAAACTCCTCTGTAATTCATCCCTGGAACCTGATCATCCCATTCTTCAGCAATGCATTTGCTAAGCTAAAATGACAGATGCTCCCCTGGATGGGGTGTTAATGGAGACCAGCTGGTGCGTAACAGGAGAGGGCACATGCCAACGGGGCACGGAGCCATGTGATGGGCTCGTGCCGCCATCCGCCACCCCTCTGCAGCATTAAAATGCTCTAATGACGATGGGAAAGAACGTTAATGCCCACCCTCGACCTCTGCATTGTATTATGGCACTGCTACCTGCTTCGGTTCATTGTCTCTGTGGCTGGTTCGTTTGGATCTCCCCTCCGCAGCCATGGCCATCCTTTGATTGTGCTCACTGGTCCTCAGTGGATCCTCTCATCCCTCAACCCCACGAACACAGCTGTGCATACCCCATGCCTAAACACAAAGAACGTTTGAGAGGGAGGCCATGGCAGGGCTCTCCCTCGAGGCCGCGTCGACCCTCTTTCTCTCTGTCTGCCTCGTCTCCCACTGATTCTTCCATTCACCCCTAGGCCGAGACTCATGGCCCCACTTATCTCAACCCGCCGACTCTGAACTTCAATTACCTGGAACTTGTTCCTCGGCTACCCAGCTCATCTTTGCGTCTCCTCCTCGCTCCACTGGTGACTGAACCAGTCCATTCTCCAAGCTCAATTTTTCCAAGAGATATAGGGGCCGACCAACCTCCTCTTGCGCGGAAACCTCGGTACGCCGGCGCTCCCACCTCCGATTCCACTAAAGACGACCAGCTGAAAGACAAGTTGGCAATTCTATACGACCTTGTCTTCGAACTCCGCCAGGGTGTGGAGGATTTGCATTTTAGGCTGCAACTCACCAACGAAAAGGTGGCGCATTTTCTTCAGCTCCTCTCCTCATTGTATGATATGGTGCTTTCACCCCCGAAACTTGCAGCAGATGCAAACAAAGGAAAAGACCAGCTGAGCGCAATGACAACTGGGGATACCTCAATGCAGTGTGCAGCTACAACAGGCGAGGATACGGCAAAGCAGAGTGCAGCAGGGTCGGCTTCGGAACGAAGTGGGAATGCGACCAAGGAAATGAAGGACAATGCAAGGAATGACCTGGGTGCTGTGACCACGGAGCAGTTTGAGGTGCAATGGGGAGACGAAATGGCATGTGTTGAGGAGGAACCATGGCCAAGGGATCTCAGCATCACTTGGCCGGGTTAGGCGTCCGGTGTCTAGTCTGATGATGTGTCAGGTTCTCCTTTTTATGGTTATCCACACTGTCGTAGATATTGTTTCTTTATAGTTTACAGTTATGCATATGCTGACTAGGCTGTTGACTGTGCTGGTTTCCCCTCTGTTGGGGCAGCCCAGTCATTACAGCAGGACAATCTATGTAATTTGGAACTTCCTTTTTGCCTCTAGCAGGAACTTAATATATTAAACCTCTTACTTCAAAAAAAAAAAAATAGAGTGAATGTTTGATATTTAAATTTACATTATACAAAGTTTGTGATTATCTAATCTTTTCATTGTTGAATGTTTTTTGGTTCTAAGTTCTATTTAAAACTTATATTAAATTATACAATTCACTATTACATAAACATGTTATATAGAAATAGTTTTTTTATGATGTTAAATTGTACAATCAACTCTTTTTTTTATGAATAAAAAGAGAAAATTTCTATCATAAAACTTTTACAATACATAAAAGCCAAATGGTTACAGTCTTCTAGTTGTCCCACCAAATTAGCGGAAACTGGAGCAGGTGGTAGACTGTGATGTCATTGTCAAAAATGGAAATCTGCCATCTTCTGTGTCAAATAAAAACTAGGGTAGGTGGCAGATTCAATTCTGTGCAACACTGTGCTAGGCAACCAAGTTAGATAGAGGACATAGACTAAAAATTAAAGACATAACTATAAAACTACTATGTAGCAGTGCAAGGAGCTAAGATGAGAATGCTCGTGATAGCCAAAGAAAGTAAATTACCCATTTTCACCTGAGGTCGTGTCGCTCAGGTCACCGTTGAGGGGATCGTTCTTGGGTTGGAGCTATTGTTGAGTCTGAGTATTCCTCGTTCAGCATGTGAATTCTTTGATGCATGAGGGTGTCTCGGTGAATTTGATCAGCCATATAGCTTTTCAGCTCAAAAGTGAGTGTTAATTGCTCTAGATGGAAGAAGGGAGGTGGTTCCTGGCTGAAATCAGGGAGTGTCGAGAGAGGCGGTGGCACCAAGATTTGGTCTCCCTCCAGCTCCAAACTAGATATTATCGTCGGCTCTGCTAAGTCCTCGTGAGCCACTTCCATATCCTTCACTGCCTCGAGCTTCTTCTTCACCCCGAGATCCTCCATTGCCTCTGCCACACCCGAGTATTCAATTTGAATGTTGTCCTCGGTATCGAGGTGGAGTAATTCCTCCTCAATTGTACATGTAGTCTCTTCCCTCCCCTCCTATGCTTGTTGGATTGTGGTTGGAGCAATTGTGCTTTTTGGGATTTGGCTGGGGCACTGCCAATTGTATAGTATAGTGAAGAGGAGGGATTCTTGAGGGACCTGGATAGGTTCCTCTGGAATCTCCCTCTCTAGATACGCCATCGAAGAGGTTTTGTGATTCTCCCTTCTCTGATTTCGGGCTATGGACAAGTCTCGCTCCAATTGTTGCACTCTATGTTGTCTAGCATAAAAAAATGTACCAGGCAAGGTCACGTCGTGGCCTGCCTCTTTCCCTTGGCATGGTGGGTCAAGGGAGGGTGCAAATGAGAAACATAAGAGTGATGGGAGCAAGTTGGTTGTTGCACCGTGCTTAGAGCATCCAGGCTAGAGTTACGAAGAGGTAAAATGGCTCCATCCTTTGCTACATAGGAGGATAACGTTGAGGCCCGACATTATCATTGTACTGAGCTTCCCCACTCCATTAGACCTCATGACCTCCATTTTACTTGCACGAGGGAACTGTCCTCCACTGTTTGATGGGAATTAATGGCTTCCTTCCATTTAATGGTGAGGGAAAAGGTGCCAACTTGCCATATTCATGGCTTGGATCTAGGGCAGGCTATGTGGCCTCCCTCCTCTACGTGGCACCCCATCCGGGATCATACAATCCAGTCTTGTATACACATGTTCTATGTCTTTTTTTCTAAATTATTCATTTTATTAATTTTAAAAATAGTTTTTGATGTTGAATTAATAAGTGATTGTTGCATGTAAATGATTGAAATATTTTGAAATTTTTTACATGGTTGAATTAAATTTTTTTATGAGAATAAGACTTTTTTCCAACAAAGATAATATAAGAAGATTTAAATGAATTATTGTGATATGTTAGTGAATGTAGCCATAGATAAAAAAATATAGTGAACTATTGATATATATCTACACTAATGACCACGTTTTTTATTTCACAAACCTCATGAATTAATTTATGTGATTTTGGTTTAATTCACTTCTAGAATGGTGAAATAATTTATTTTTAGAAAAGCATTGACATTTCAACTAGACGTGCTTATAAATAAATTTAGATAAGATTAAAGTCTAACCATATCTTCAAAAAGAGTGAAGGAGTTCAATTTCTTAAACAAGATGATGATGATAATCATTGTGAATATTCATGTGTGAATATTCATGCATGGTTGATGCTTATGTTGATAATGTTGAGCATCAATTAACTCTATACACCCGCTAAACAAAACATACAAAAACAATACAATAATATTCTTCTTGTGAGGCTAACAATTTTTTTAGCTAATTATACTAACAATAAATTTAATTCTCGAAACATCCTCAGCATACAAAACCATCTAACTCCATAAACTAGATTCAAACTTAAAATTTGGTAGAAAACAGTGAGTGTAGATCATTCTCACGTAGTATTTTCACATTAATGTTAAGAAAAAGTCTAAAATTAAAATTGGTCAAAAGGGTTTCCTCCCTTTAGCCTGATAATTTGAACAACACAGAGATGTATTGGAATCCACGTCAACATCGCCATGCAAAATGGAATTGGGTTTCATACAGGAATAGCATGGAGCATGAATGAACTTTCAATTACATAAAGGTATGACATGGTATTATTTTCCATAACTAAATTTGATTAATTCTTAAATATATTATCTCATGGAAAAATTCCAACAATAATATGCAATCTTTAAAATAAAAAAATTGAA
>ML814182.1:144581-160009 GCA_009831015.1 Picea engelmannii | reverse complement strand
AAACACTCTAAGATGTTGAAGAGAGGGTTTCTTTGCAGACCATACCTCGTGTGGAGTTTTATCATCCAACGTTGATGAAGGTGATCGATTGACCAGGTAACATGTTGTACCCACTGCCTCTGCCCAGAATTCTTGTCCTAACCTGGCACCGTTGAGCATGCTCCTTGCTTTTTCCATCAATGTCATGTTCATCCTTTCTGCAACTCCATTCTGTTGAGGAGTGTATGGAGTAGTCTTTTGCCTTGCTATACCACACTTCTTATAGAATTCTTCGAATTCATTTCGGCAGAATTCTCCACCATTATCTGTTCTCAATACCTTTATTTTTTCTCTGTCTGATTTTCTACCCTTAAACTCTTTAAATTTATCAAATACCTCAGATTTCTTTCTAAGAAAATAAATCCATGTGTTCCTTGAAAAATCATCTATGAATGAAACATAATACACAGATTTACCTAGGGATGGAACAGGAACAGGTCCAAACACATCACTGTGTATCAACTCTAAGATCCCCTTTGCTCTTGTAGCACCAGATGGGAATCTTACTCGATTATGTTTACCATATATGCAATGTTCACATAAATCAAAATCCAGAGTGCAATTAGACATACCTTCAACCATGCCTTTATCGTGTAGTGTTCGAAGGCCCTTTTCTACAATATGCCCTAGTCTTTGATGCCACAACATGGTCTTATTTTCAGGGACGGTATTGGTGTTGTCTTCTTTATTTGTCTGCTCAAGGACAACAGACCTGTTACACCCATTAGTATAAGTGCTTCCCAACAACTTGTACAGAGTTCCCCACCGAACTCCCCTCATCAACACCATTGCTCCTCGTACCATCTTGCAAGTGTTCTTTCCAAATACAGTATCCACTCCTGCATCATCCATCTTGCTTAGAGATATTAGGCTCCTGGCTAGTTTTGGAATGTGCAAAACCCCGGGGAGAGTTCTAATCCTTCCATCTTTTAGCAACAACTTAACCCTTCCACGTCCCAAGATTTTTGTTGTCGAGTCATCTCCTAGGAATACATCACCACCATCGTATTTTTCATATTCAGAGAACCACTCCCTGTGAGGAGTAATATGGTATGACACACCTGAGTCGATCAACCATACATCACGGTCTGCATGTGTACTTGTGGATGCCAGGTAAACATCACCTCCTTCTTCAGTGGAGGTTTTCGCCTCTATGGAAGAGGTACTATCAGATCCCTTTGGTTTATCAACCTTCTTAGACTTGCAATCTTTCTTATAATGCCCTGTTTTACCACACTTCCAGCATTTCCTCAAAGATTTTCCTAGAGACTTAGATCTCCATGTAGATTTAGATCTCCCCCCCGAAGGTTTACTAGGATTCCTGTCTTGGGTACGACCTCTTACAAATAAAGCATCTGTGCTATGACTATCGATGCTTTTCCGCCTCATCTCTTCAGATAACAAGGATGAAACTACATCCTCATACTTCAATGTAAATTGAGTGGTACTACCAATTGCTACAACCAGATTATCCCAAGAGTCTGGCAAAGAACATAACAAAGTAATACACTTATCTTCTTCTACAATCGTAATATTAACAGAGACAAGTTGACTTACCAGAGTATTAAAGGCATTTAGATGTTCTGTCACAGAATCTCCATCTTCCATCTTAAGATGATACAACATCTTTCGAAGAAACAGCTTGTTTACCAGGGACTTTGATTGATACAAATTCCCCAATTTATCCCATAGTTCCTTGGCTGTAGATTCTCCCGAGACATTCAACAGAACCGAATCTGCCAAGCAGAGTCGAATAGTACTCCTTGCTCTTTTGTCCAACTTCTCCCAATCTTCCTTCGACATACCAATAGCTGGTGTACTAGTAGTTTGTGTACTAGTAGGTTGTGTACCAGTAGCCTGTGTGCTAGTAGACGGTGTACCAATAGGCTGTGTACCAGGATCCACAGCGATCCATTGTTCTTTGTCTACAAGAAGGTCCTCCATCTTGAGATTCCATAGCTCAAAGTTTTTACCGTTGAACTTCTCTATCTCGATTCTAGATGAGCTCGCCATTCCTCTTTCTATACTCGAATCTCCACTGCAAAAGCTCCCACTAAACCCAGGTTTATCACAGACCCAAGATAAACTTGATCTATCAAGACCGAGCCAAACCCTCAACAACAAAGGCGTCCCTTTGAAGCCAAAAACGAGCTCTGATACCACATGTAAGTTTTAAACCTGTGAAGTAAAGCAATGCATATAGATTCTTAAGAAAAACAGAATTTAATCAATGGCTCATACACAGAGTACACAGAGATTTTATACCGGAAACCCTCAACCAAGAAAACCTTTCTTATATTCATTATATCGAATTTCACCATTCACCATACAATATATATACAATGTTTTTAGGTATTCTGTAGATACAAAAACCCTAATCCCTTAATCCAGGATTAATTTACAAAACCGCTAAAAATAGCAAAAACCGCCCAAAAAAAAAATCAGGGCATTGCCCCAAACTTTGCGCGTAACCAGGGGGGGTAATACATGCCCCCCCTGGGACCTCCCTAGGAAAGCGCCCGGCACACACGACACAAAGAGCACTACTAGAGGGATCGTCAGACGCAGTTGTCATATCTGACGCACCCACACACACACATGCAAAGAATATAACACATACCCAACAGCCCACACACACACATGCAAAGAATATAACACATGCCCAACACTATACAGACAAAGAGGATCTACCAGCTATGTCATCTTCGTGAGGTGGAAACAGAGGAGCACTTCATATTTCACTGCCCAATTTATTATGAGATCTGTGGGAGATTTCATTGCTTGTTCAAGGGGATCTAGACCCTATCCAGTTTCTTTCGGTACTCAAACAAGAGATGTCTAGCCCTTTACATGCAAGAGGCCCTAAAACTTCGTGGCCACATTCTCTAGCCTCCTAGACTATATCTCACTCAGCGGATTACTTCCTTCTTTACGGTGCTCCCATCAACTAGGGGCACCAAGAGACAAATTGATAGCAACATTACCTCTGACTCTAGATTGGTGCAGACTAGAGGAACCATTCCCCCTCCCCAGAGACCTCGGAGACATTACCAAACCAGATCCCTTACCAACTGGCAAATGAGATCACTTAGACATCAGAGGCGGTTTACTTCTTCTAGACAACAGCACAATAGGTAGTCCATATCTTCCCCCAACTTCCTCGGGAAAACATTCTATCTTGAGTTTTCTCCATTCGACCCCAAATGTTAGGAGAGATAGATCTAGTGTACCATGATCTAGTCCTTGGATCCCTTCCCTCTGTACATCTCCCTCCCATTACAGTCGCCCGCACTCGAATTTGAGGGTTTTCCTTGGTGTAACTTAAACCTCATGCTTTACTTTACTTCTTGCTCTTTATATAGGAGACATTTTGGTACACATGCTTTGTATTGACATCATTGTACTCATCAGTCCCATTGACCTACTTTGTGGTCTTGTTGGACATTAATATAATTATCTTATCTTATCTTATAAATTCAATTTAGTGCTATATCCAATAAAGATACATTTCCTACTTTTAAGTTCCAATTTATGTCTATCTATATCTAGAACGTGTGCATATGCCAAACAACCAAAAACTTTGAAATTTGTTACCTTTGGTTTCCTTCCTGACCAAGCTTCATAAGGGGTCTTACCATAAACTACCTTTGTTGGACTTCAATTCAATAAAAATCTATGTTGCACGGGGACCCATTCCCCCCCAAAAAAAAGCATACCCATCGTGTTTCAAGGACTTGGAGACCCCTAGGAAACGTCCCCAAACTGTTGGGGACTTCATCAGGAACTCCGGGACTTGTTGGTCATCTCCAAAATGTTTCGGGCAGATTTCAAGGATGTTCCGAACACAATTTCGGGGATGTTTCTAGGCAGATTTCAGAGATGTTCTAGGCAGATTTCGGGGATATTCCGAGCATATATCTTCAGTTTTGACAACGGATATTGATGATTGGACAATATGATCATTTTTCCCATCCATTTCTTTTGCATTGCATTGAATCTAAATCTGTTGTACAAGTTGTAGTTCAAAACATGGGTTTTGTATGATGGCTTTCGATTTGGGTTTCTGGTGATTTAACTATTGTATTTTCAGCAACAACATTATAGCAAGCAAAGCCTCCATGTCAAAAGACCTGGAAATGCAACATTTCAAAGGATTGATCATTATGGTTATTGCTCTTGTTCTTCTCCTTTTTTGGGTCATCTCAGCTTTTACATATTGTGCATGGGTTTCCAGGAGTTATTCAAGTCCAATTCTTCCACCATCCCAATCTCAAGCATTGTGAAAACAATCAGATAGTAGTGACTCAAATTGGGTACTAAATGTTTGAATAAATTCCTATTCAATCACCTTCTTAATCTCAAATATGAATCTAATATCTTTACAGAACCAAAGTGTTTTATAGTGGTTTTCAACGTAGCTATAAAAATCTGCAGAACCTATTGAGAAGGGTATGCCTTTTATGTTTTAACATAATCATCATTAACAAGAAATATGAGGAAGAAAAGTTGTTATAGAGACAATTCTCTCTCTAATAGACCCTTCATGGACCTTATTGCAAATTTAAAACAATTTCGCTTAAGTTTCCTAAAGCTAAACTGCATTTTCCTCATCTCTAGGGAGCAATAATGGAATGTCAGTCGACCTTTTTCTAAATTGCCAAAGCTTTTCAGAATTGGCAAGTGTAAGGGTTGTGCATAATACTATATAGTATAGCATGTTATGCTTATAAGCTTGAAGCAACTACAATTGTTTATGGTGAATTCAAAATTTTTGATATTTTTTTAATATTTATTATTGTTGTTGTTGTTGTTGTTGTCCCCAACCCACCATCCCCTGAAAAATTTGGGGGTGCACTCTATCCATCCTAGAGACGCATCCCCCTATCCCCGTCGTGCCCCCGTCCCAAAAACCAGTGCAACATCAATAAAAATATTGTTTTCTGAACTGCTTTAGCCCAAAATTGATCATTAAGATAACGCCCTTTAAGCAGGCATCTAGCCATCTCCATAATAGACCAATTCTTCCTCTCTGACACACCATTTCATTGTGGTGTCTTTGCAATAGAAGTATGTTTTTGAATACCATGATTATAACAAAAATTGGGAAATGCATGGGATTCATACTCACCCCCTCTATCACTTCTTAACACCTTAATGTGTCGACCACTTTCATTGTCAACCATAGCTTTGATTGCTTAAAAATTGCAAAATCATATAATTTGAACATCAAAAAATATACCTATATTTTCCTCAAAAAATCATCAATGAATGTTATGAAGTACTTAGCACCTCCAATGGATTGGGTTCTCATTGGACCACAAACATCACTATGAATTAATTCAAGTACCTAAATTGCTCTTGTCTCGCTATCATCAAATTTGAGACAACATTATTTCCCTAGCAAACATGCTTCACATACGCCTTTATCTTCCTCAATTTTAGGCAATCCATTCACCAAAATATGTTTGTGAAGCAACTTCAAATAAAAGTAGTTAATATGCCCATATCTCTCATGTCATAGTTGTTTACTAAAGTAGAACATGTCAAAAAGCCCATTCTTGCTTTGGAATACCATCAAACTTGTACATATCACCAGCATAGACCCATCTTAACTCTGGTTCTACGAAGCATCGAGAGGGATCAAATATCTCAAGGTGCAAACCCTTCCTTTTGCACTCGAAGTGTGAGATAATGGAGCGCGAGGTGCATTAGATTGTTCAATTATATTCCTTGCAAATCAGTTTTTTTAATTTTCTTTTATCTTGGATTAATTAGGTTAGTTTAATTTAATTTGAATATATATATATGTTTGATTTCGCAAAAGGTTAGAGCCGACATATACAATTTTCATTTACTCAATCTTTTTTTATTATTATTTAAGAGTGACACGTGTCAGCTCCACATTGAATTTAGGCACGGAATCACACATCGACCTAATACTGGGCTGTAGAATGTGCCTCTTGGCACAATTACATCGCAATCCTCTAGCAATGATGTTGTTGTTACAATCTTAATCAAGCTTTGTTTCTTATAAAAAAGAACTGTATAATTTTCATTAGTGATTTTACTAAAAGAAAGCAAGTTTGTCTTTAAACCAGGAACATACAAGATATTCTGTATATTTTTTATGCAATCTCTTAAAACTCTCATAGGTACATCACCTCTTCCTTGTACCTCATGAACACTGTCATCACCAAGAATAATGATCTCGTTATCACAGTGAGCTAGTTTTGAAAAAACTATTTGGTTACCAATCATATGTTTGGTGGCTCCCGAATCAATGTACCAAACACATCGAGAAGCCATAAACACATAATTGATGGCAGGCTTAGATTATGGAACCACTATACTACTTTCTTTTGATGCCTTCCCCCTCTACTTCTTCCTCCATGGTACCCTCTACCTCTATTCCGATCAGCCTTATGTCTTTGCTTAAGATAGCAATCTTCCTCAATTTAGTTATTCTAACTACAATAATTGCAATGCTTAAAACTTTGAGAAGTACTTGTTTGATTTGAAGAATTTTGCCTCCAATTTTGATGCCAACTATACCTTCCTCCTTGACAACCTCTTCCTCTATGTCTTCCTGTAAAAGATCTATCTGGTTCTGCAAGTTCATTTATTTTGAGACCTTGTTCTTCCTTGAGTAATAAGCTTACAGCTCCTTTGAATGCGGGAACTTACAAAATGAAGTTACAAAATTTTGATACACATTTGGTAGGCTATTAAACATAATGGTTATGAATTCCTTATCTTTAATATTTGTGTCAATTGTTGATATTTCATTCTTCAATTCCTGCAACTTCTGAACATGATCTGTAACAGAATCTGATGCTACCATCTTCAAACTAGTTAATCTATTTCTCAAAAATAAAATTTTAAGTTCATTGGAAGTTTCATATAAATTCTTCAATCTCTTCCAAACATCAAGAGCATTAGTAAGACCGCAAATGTGGGGAAGAATATTGTCCTCCCAAGCAAAGGTACACCGCCATATGTGTGTCAAATAAGGTAGAGTCAATACCAAGAATATCATTTTCTAAATTTAGTACAGCCCGATCTGCAAAGTACACCGCCAGATGTGTGTCAAAGAAACAGTCCATCCGATCCAGCAAAAGGAAGTCTCTATGAAGACCTCGAGAAAACCCACACAAGGGGCAAAAAAGGGTTTGAAACCCTACAATACAAGTTGATATAGAAACCCTAGTTCTGCAGCACTTAGGGGAAATGCCACTAGTCAATAATATCACAAATCAACTCAATAACCCAGAAAATTTTGCCACCAAGCAGTCCTCCAAATCAAATATGAGAACTGGGTCGCCCGAGAGGCCCTAAAGAAGAAATTTTAAACTCCCGATTCTGCAATGATAATGCCACACGCAAAAGCCTCGAAAAAAAAACTATAAAATAAGAGAAAACCGTAGAAAACCAACGATGATCCGAGAAAACAACAATAAAATTTGGCAAAATCAAAGAGAAAGATAGGGTGCACTGTGCACTGCTTTAGAAGAGCACCAATCTGCAAAAGGAATCCCATAAATTCATTGGAAACCAAAAAACGCCAAACAGAGGAGGGCACTGGTGGTGGAGAGAGTAAAAAACCCTAATAAAATGTTGTTGTCATGAAACAAGGTTGAAAAAACCCTATTTTCAGAGCTAAAATAGCCCTTAAAATTGCAGTATTCCATTGAACAAAGGATAAATGAGGAGTACACTTCAACCAAGCAGATTAGTTGTTTATAATCAAATCAACAACCTATCACAAGTGCATATCACCTCTCTCAAGGCATAAACAATACTCCAATCCTTAGAGCAACTTGGGCATCACACCCAACAACCTATCACAGGTCCTAGTGCCCATCTTGGGCACAAATCAGTTGCAATCACTAAAGATACGACATCACACCCACTAAAATCCTTTGACAGCTCCCTCTCATAGGTAGCTGTTAGAATTAGGGAAGTAAAGCAAAACAAATATTTTCTTTTAAAATTCAGTTAGATATAACAACTAAATCAAATCTTTAGAACATTAAACCAAATATAATACTGAACTGTTGAACTCAGAAATACAAATCAAAGGAAGAACAACAATTAGATTTGAATTTTAACCAATTTCTGAGTGTGCACAACACTCAGATCTGATCTAACTATAATTAAATTCAACCAGTGATCTATTTCTTAGTAAGCAAAATCATAAGATTATCAAAACAGAAACTAGTTCCGATAGACTTAAGCTAAAGAATATATCCAATTACTGGATCTGATACAGATCTAAACTCAAGAACAGATCTAAATAATAGATCTGATATAAACAGATCTAATTAATAGATCTGATATAGATCTAAAGGAACAGATCTAATCAATAGATCTGATGTAGATGTAAACAAGGGAACAGTAGATCTGATATGGATCTAAGCTAAAGGCAAACTTCAGATTCAAAGAACATAAAGATCTAAGCTTCAGAATTAAATAATATGCAGATCTAAACAATGATAACCTTCAGAATCAACATACAGATCTAAAGAGATGGATCTTACCTTGAAGTCTTACCTCTAATCACTGAAGGAGTTCATGCCACACATAAGAGATGAAGAGCCACTGAATATATGCTCAGAAAAAGTCCAAGTTCATGGATCTACCTCATGGGTGAGATCTCTTGCCAAGAGAATTATAGGACTGTTTAAAAACCCCAACCAGAACTGCACACAAGTACCCTGAAAAACATCCCACAAACCCTCATGCATAAGAAGAGCAACCAGGAGAAGGGACGGCTGCCTCAAGGATAGCCCAGCCACCTTACTAAGGATGTCGCGGCCTTTATAAGAAGCTCAGATGGGGGACGACCACTTGCTTGAAGAGGGTTTTCTATCTAAAGAAAAATGACAGGCTGGTAGCATTCACCTAGGGCAGCACCACAGGTGTTCTCAATAGTGGAAAGGCTCTTACCCCCACTTACATAACAGCAGAAAAAACAATCAGCAAGAAACTGGAACAAGACTGCCACAGAGGAAGGGAGCCGCTGACTATAGCATGGAGGCCGAGCTGATTGAGGAGGCTGAACTGTTGAGGGAGGCTGAACTGTTGCACAGAGCAAATCCGTCACACTTAGAAGAGAGGAATCATAGGTGTAGAAATGAAGAGGGAGGGGTCTTTATTTATACTTTTGGGTGAGGATAAAATAAAAGAAATAATAATAAAAATAATATATTTAATTAATATAATTATTAATTAAATATATTTTCAATTTCTATTAATTAATTATTTCTTGTATTAACCCCTAAAAAATACAACCAAACCCCAGAGAAACTCAAGCCCAACAAAACCAAGGGTGGAGGGTTTAGGAGAGGTTCACACATGTCCATATAATTCTCCAGGTGACCTCTTTAACTTTATCATCACTGCATATGGGATACATCCCTCATGTGGTCATGCCCACCATCAAAGAGGGTCATACACCAACAAACACCTGATCAAGGACCAGGTTGCCCCAGAACATTTATGGGGTCTTATCCACCAAGGTACAAGACCAAGGATCAACCCATGCCTCATACATAGGTACCCTGGAACATGTCCAGGGGCCCTAGACATATCTAGGGACTTTAACTGCTTGGTCCCAGACTAAGAACCCCATTCACATACTGGGGGCCCTCTCAAGGGTCTTTACTGCTTGGTCCCAGACCAAGAACTCCAGTTATTTACTGGGGGCCCTAACAAGGGTCTTTTGCTGCTTGGTCCCAGACCAAGAACCCCAGTTATTTACTGGGGGCCCTAACAAGGGTCTTTTGCCATGGCACTGACTGTTTGGTCCCAGACCAAGAACCCCAGGAATGCACTGGGGGCCCTAGATCTCGGCTAAGGTCTTTGCCATCCTCCCGGAGAATGGCTCTTGCAGCTGCTTTAAATTCAACAGTAGCGACCCAATCCATACACATTCTTGAAAGATTTCAGATCAATAGCTCTATTACCATGTTAGATTTTCTAAACATGGTAAGTAGATCCACACTCTCAAAACTGAAATTCTAAAACTAGGAAGCAGGAACTTGATTAACTCCTATCAAAACTAAGGAAAACAAAGCGCTAGATCTACAAACACAAATGTCTAAAAAATATGAACAAGCTATAAGAGAACTCAGAACAACATGCTCTGGTGTACTAAATTTGCATAACTAGAGTTCTGAAAATTGCAGACAGCAACTAAGAACTTAGCATTCAAACACACAAGTTCTCTACTACTTGGAAAATATGAATTACAAGACATTGCTTAAAACTGAATGAATCACACACTCACCCTGCCTTGATTTTATAAGAAAGGAAGGCTAGGGTTTACAAGAACCTCTACCATCCCTGTGGTGAACTTCTCCTAAAACAGAAAACCCTGAATCTACCTAGATCAAAGCATTCATGCTACATGAAGGAGCTACCTCAAATAGAGTGCCTAGTCTCCTAAGAAATTGTGCCCTAGACTAAATCTGGAAACACCTAACTATCATGCAGGCTTCTAATTTAAGAACTAAGCCTTAACTAGAGCAGAAAGAAAACAACTTCTAATTCTGGAAAATGTATGTGCTGTCCTAAATCTGGAACAAAACTTCTAAAACAGGAAAAAGCTAAAATCGGCATCTCTCTAAGGATGGTGTATGCATGCATGCACCTTGTACCATGCCTACATAACTGATGTGCCACATAGAGGCCTAACTAGTGTTGTGCCTCATCCCTACCATCATTGTTTCGCCCTCATCCAATGTGCCTCAATGCTGTACACAGTGACTGAAGTGAAGGACCTGGTGTAGTTGCTTTGCTGCTACAGAAGGATAACAATGATCAATGCAACAAGTAAAGGGACAAGTCTAACAATTTGTCCTTACTGGACATACTGTTTGTCCCTATTGAACATATTATATGAAAGATCATTCAATTTTTCACATGGATCTTGTCTTTCCCCACTGTGATCTTGGTTTCTCTTGGATGTACTTTTAGTGGCAGTTTCATTCTCATCAACAGATTTTGCTCCTTGGTGCTCCTTCAATTGATCAGCATACTTCATGTAGAAATTTCACAAATTGAGGTTTCTTTTGCGAATTCAGAAATTTCACCTCTTTAGAGGTTCCACAGATCTGATCCCTGTGAATTATCAACCTTAGGGCTGATCTGAAGTATAAATTACAGCAGCAGACAGCAGACAATATTTCACTTAACATCAACCCTAATACACTAGGCAATACAAGAGAGAAGATACCAAATATATGCCAACAAGTTTCAGTGCTTTAGGGCAATCTTTTCATAAATAAACCAGATCTGAAATCACTGCAATTAATGCAGATTTACATCTATAAATATGACTTATTATCTTCAATATAAATGTTAAATCCCTTAACAATTTCAGCGTTAACTTATGTCAAATCAATAGGACATATAAGCATTGGAAATTACCAAACCATGAAGACAATGATAGCTGAAAATCAAATCTGTGATAAGACAATTTTGGACAGCTGAAAACTCCATATATATAGATAAGAGATGAAGTTTAAGTACATACTCTCAGCTTATCATATGCTGGTACAAATCTCCAAGCTCTCCAAAACACTAGCTAGGGAAAACCAGGAAAAACTCTAGCTCCACCAAAGATACTCCAACAAGCTAGAATCACCACGAGCAAGTCCTCCTTGGCCTCATGAAGGGTGTCTCCACTTCTCTTCCTCCTCAACAAGTACAAATTAGGCCTTACCACCAAACCCTAACTCCAATGATTTCTTAGGGAATAAACCCTAGCCATAGATTTCAAGAATGCTCCAAGAAACCATACCGCCTTAAGACAAAGAGAGACAAAGTACAAAGAAGATTAAACAAGAAATAGAGAGAGAGAGACTAGAGCTCCTCCTCTTACATCTCTAACCAAAGTTTAAAGAAGAATAAGCCCAAGTGCATGATTGATGATGATAATGGCTCTCTCCTTCCTCTATTTATATGAGAGGTAAGGGAGGTCTACAATGACAAGTGGACCTAGTCCACTACAAGCAACCTACAAGACACAAGTAGGTCCACACATGTGAAGCACTCTACTCCAAGTGACACATGTCAAGCTCCAAGGTGAGAACAATCTGCAAGCAAGGCTCCAAAGCATGAGCGCTGCTCCTCAAGGTCCAATGCTCCTCTAAGGGTCCTAAGCTTCGATGCATCTCCTGTTAAGAAATAGAATACAAGACAAAAACATGGCAAAAAAGACTTTAAACCGTATTCAACAATATATTCATCCAATGATATCAATAGATAGTACATGGATGTAATCACCTCGTGAACTAAAGAGTGCCAATGGACTGACAACTCATCAATAGATAAGGATGACAACTCATAAAGAGGTGATCTCAGACTTTGTGATTGTCTAGGGACTCACACTATAACATTCCCCCCCTCAATTGTAAGTTTGAATAATTATACCAATAAGGCTACATGAACTAGTGCGTAAATTGGTATCATCTTCAACCTTCAATCTAAACCTTTTGAACTAAAATTCAATGCAGATATGCCCGAAAAAACGCCAAAATGGATATTGAATAGTTCATCTAAAATGAATTTTGAAAGAAAGTAGACATTCTAGAAGTGAACAGCAGCCATGTCTAAACATTTCCTAATTACTCCAAACCAATTTAGTTCATAAGTGCGGGATTTCTTGGTGAAAATTTGAAGGCTCCAGAAGTTGATGAATAAATCAAGAATGTTGATGATACAATCGATGATAAAAATACTGAGCAAATTCCTAATAAATGTCAGCATTGTCATAAAAATGGCCATATGGAGATAGAGTGTTTTGATCTCCATCCTTATCTTCATTGTGGGAAGACAAATCATCATTCAGACAGATGTCGAAAGAAGAAGAAGGATAAAAAGAAAAAAGTTCATTATGGTTGGATAACTCCTCGGCAATGGAAAATAAAATCCAAGATGTTGAATAAGTTTTACCATAGAGTTGTCCCCGTGGTGTAGAGCAATGGGTGAGGGAGTTAGTTGTTAAGGCACTTCGTAAGTGAAGTCACCAATTCGAAACCTCTAGGGACACCTCAAATCCAGCCATGTTAAGGGTTGGTGCGGTCCAAGCCCGGTGCGATCCCCAGGGTGATTTTGACGGCTTAGATGTCCCTGAGTCGTGGCATCTCAGCCACAGGCCAATCCCGCAAGTCAAGGATATTTAGCTTAGATCCCTTTGACATACTTCTCACCTTGCACCTGACAAGGGGAAATATCAATGATAATAGTCAGGCTTCAAGTTTCAAAGTCCTATCAATCAAAAGTCAATCAGAATTTGAGAATTCTAGCATGGCAACTGGACTCCTCAACGAGATATCTACAATTCAATCAACTTCAATCAATCTCATCAAATCAGCATATTTGGGAAGATCTAGCATGGAATCTAGAGTCCTCTCGTTGCTCTTCAACAATTCATTGGGATGTTATTCGACACCTAATTGTGTCTTAATTCAAAGAGCACTTCGGTGATCCTATTCGTTCATCGATAGCAAAATAGTGATCCTCTTTGTTCACCAATTAGCAAAAGACGTCATCTTCTTCTAGCTAATTTACTTGGCAAATAATCAAATTGTCATAGTAATCGGGAAATGTTCACACGTGGCAGCTATTCACTTCCAAAATTTCTACTTTTTCTCAAAGTTCATTTCAAATGAACCATTCAACATCCATATATTGGCAAGTTTTCAGGCATATCTTCATTGAAGCTCAATTTAGAAGTTTCAGATTGAAGATTGAGATAATACCAATTTATGCACTAGTTACCGTTGCCTAATTGGTACAATTATTCGAACTTATGATTGAGGGGGGGGATTGTTAGCCTATGAGTCCCTAGACAATCATAAAGTCCAAGATCACCTTCTTATGAGTTTTCATCCTTATCTACTGATGAGATGTCATTCTTATCCACTAAAGAGTTCTTAGTGAGATCTAGCTCTAGAGGTGATCAGATACATGTACTATATATTGATATCATTGGACAAATACATGAGTTGAGATGGCTAAATCCTTTTCCGCCAATTCTTATGTTGAGCTTGTGACCAAAAAACTTTAGGGTGTCGGGTACTACCGACCATGCACCCCAAAGTGTGATTTTACAATGATTTAATTTTGATAAAAAATGACCTCCTTAATCAAATTTGAGATAAGTCTTTTTTTTTTTACAATTTTCAGAAGGGTTTTGCAACTCTACCCTTAATTCAATGACTCGGACTTGTTCAATTGACTATTAACTTGGCCATGAATCAATGTTCCATGAATAATAGAGGAACAAGCACATTTTAGTCTCCTCTTACATGAGATTACATTTTGCTTTGTGGATGATTGAATTGATGTCTTTCTTTGATCAAGCTTTTATACCTTATTACACTTGCGACCTTTAAGTGGGGACATACAAATTTTATGCTATTAGCGAGTGTGGGATAAAAGAGAACCGTAAAAAGGAATTACCTTTCTTTCCAATTGGTGTGGTTGTTAGGCCAGTGCTTATGGGTTGTTGGAGGCAACTAAGTCCTTTGTCAATATTGGGCAATACATTCTTGCACAACAAAAGACTACAAATTTGTGTCTTTGCCTACCTGACACCTAGGATGTTAGTTGTTGGTCCGTTTTTCAGAAGCGTGCAACCTCAGTTCATTATTATTGATCTAAATGTGGTCTACACCATTATTGATTGGCCCCTCCAAGGGATGATGTTGTCAAAGATCCAAAAAGAGATGGAGATGAAGACGTTGAGCCAAAAAGATTGAATGAGGAGATCACCCAAAAAGCCAAGTTAAACGCAAAAAATGAAGTGTCAAACAACAATGGCCCTGACTGTGGTCTCACTTTGTCATTCGAAGTCGAAAGCACCAATGATAAGATTATGGTCTCTAATGATAGGGCTCCTTCAAATTGGAAACTCAACAAGACATTCGAAGGAGGCCAATTCTAATGATTCATGTTGCCTTTGTGGGATTTTCCTAGGTGATTTAACTTTATAATGTCACATTTTCTAAACATCACCTAGGGGGAAGGTGTTTCATGATGTTAGTACCCTCATTGATATGTTATTTCCTAAGTTTGAGCTAGAAAAGGGGTATTAGATTATGATTTTATGGCGATCTAACCTTTTCCTAAGGTTAGATGATGATTTTGATTTAATAATCGCTTGGTGGTGGTGCACTTTAGGTTGGACCTTTGGAGGGGTTTTGCTTGGGAGAACATCTTTTATTTACATGGTATAACACTTTATTAAAGTGCACTACTCATTGTCACACATGTTCATGGTGATTTAATTTTTTGGTGACTAATTGGGAGGAGGCCTATGGTTATATTTGAGCATTGACATTCGTGCACACATGTTGAGGTTGATTTAACTATTCAAAGGT
>ML814182.1:71066-86860 GCA_009831015.1 Picea engelmannii | reverse complement strand
CAATACAGAAAGTCCTCTCCAAAAGATGCGCCACTCTTCTCCCTCTCTCCTTTGCCGGTAACAGATCAGAACTTGTCTCTCAAACTGAGCAAGTGAGTTGTGATCAAATGAGGCGCTAGCCTCCTTTATTTATACAAGTTCTGTCATGTGTGAAGTGTCTCTTCACTGGCAGGGCCGACTTCTTAATCTGGGTGGGTAAACCCACCTTTATTATATTTCTGGGTCTTTTTATTAACTGCTGGGGCCGACTTCTTATTCTGCCTATTATAATTGTCTGTTGACCAATCCACAAAAGGGGATTCGGTCCTAATACAATAACCGACATGATCAATCCACAATGGGGATTGATCCTATGAATAATATAACAATAATAATAAGAATACTCTTTGCAGTTACATTATTTCAACACATCTAAGTTATTCATTTCAAAAGAATTGAAACAAACTAGGCTGCGAGGCAATGAGGAGTGTTACCACATGAACTAGCACCCTTGTGGAAACTCTCAACACAGGTGTTAACTGGGGCATTGTTACCCCCCCATGCCTAGGGGTAACTAGAGGAGATCATGTCTCGTGGCCTGCAATGAAGAACATGATCCCGACCATGATGATGATCATCATGTCCACAGATGGTATAGCCCAACAACCCCCCTCATTCACCTTTACAGCTACAGGTCAACCAAGGCTCATGACATCCAAGCAATCTAGAGTATGGGAGATGGTAAGCCATCGTCACTGTTGGCTTGCAGTGGGCATACTCGGGGTTAATCATCAAAATACCAACAAAACCCTTAGACACTGGCCCTTTCGACATCACCTGCAAGCAAGTGAAGTCTCACCCGAGGCATCTGGGGGGCTGCAGGAACCAAGGTTCTGTAGTGATGAGGGGAAGTGAGAGATTCTTCATGTTCTTACTACCATTTACTCATGTGCGTAGTTTCCATTATTTAACAATTAATTAACACTCAATGTATTCTATGCACGACATTCTCCCACTTAACATTCATTCATTTTAATAGTTATCTCAGTGCGTGACATTATAACATGAACCATACATAATCATATATCATCATTGCACCATAACATTAAACATCATAACATGCAAAGACAACACATCACAACACACAGGTTTAACGTGGTTCACCCAACTTGGGCTATGTCCACAACTCTTGACTTCTTTTATTAGTCATTGAAAATCTGCTTACAGCTGCGCACTGCGCTACACAATATGAAACAGTAACATTACCCAAACCTGCCTAGTCGTTTTGCTGCAGTGCGAGCCTACCTCCAAAAACCTCAATCACAACATCCGCACATATAACGAAAAACGCAGCTCGCTCCTCATTCATCCACACTTGAACATTTCGAAACCTCAGAACTCACTAACTTTTCGAACCTCTCTACCCAAAAACCCATTACATATTTATACATAAAATTAGGGCCAAGCCCGTTACAAAGTGGAAAAAATGTCCAACGGTCTATAACCATTTTCCGCCTTTTGTGCGCTGCTCTGTCGCGTGCCGACTCCTCAAAGTCTGCTCCCATCGCATGCTCTGGTCCATCTTCTAACTGCCTTTTCTTCTTTGACTTCTTCTGGCGCAGATCCCAAAACTTATTCAAAATGCCTATCCAACAACCCCTCAACACTCTCTTGTGGCTTGTCCCGAGCCACTAAGGCCTTCTTCTAGTGCACCAAGAATTTTTTGAAGGTCTCCTTCGCTATCGCGGCCTTCTCCTTCTACAAAATTTGGTCAACTATTTTAGTAGTGACCCGAGTCAACAACTTAATTCCTTCAGCAGCTGCCTGTTTGATTATGCCTTGAGTAGCTGTTAATGTCGCTGTCACTCTGTATGCTTCCTCCTGTAGTACTTCTATTTGTTGTGTGCGAGCTTGCTGTTCCGCCCTTCTCTGATTCATTTCTGAATACGACTTTCGATTCTCATTCATCGCTGTTACCACCTCAGTTGGCAGTAATGTGCCCATCACGTTTTTGAATTTTTGCACCTTTTCTTGCACAACTTGGATCTTCTGACTGATCGCCTGTTGCTCCTTATCCTCACCGAGTTGTGTCCAAATGCCCATGGTTTCTGTATACAATTGAGCACATTTTACTTCTAGAGTCTTTATACTTTCCACGATTGTGGTCATGGTTTGCTCCCTTTTCTCTCGCTCTTCAAGTGGAGTGCTTGGTGTCACACGCACTTCTAGATCAACTATTCGTGTGCGGAAGCCCTGGATGGCTTCACTGATCTTCGTTACTTGGTCTTCCATTGGGGCCTCCCTCTCTGTCTACGCCTCTGGGAGTTCTTGATATACCTTAGTGAATGCCTGCCGCATTCTTTCTACCTTCTGTGCGACGTCATTGCACTCCTGTTTAACCTAGCTACACTCCATCTCCAATGCGACATTTTTTGCAGTAACCTTCACTAACTCACTGGATGTCTTCTCCTCGCTCGAGTTCATCTCTTGTGTCGCGCTCATCTGTAATTCTTGCAATACTTCTATTGGCAATTGTGATAGCACTAAGTCAATGTGACCTAGTGTTCTGGCATGTTCTTGCATCTCTATCGTGGGGAACTCGAATGCTTCTGTCGCTAGCTTAATCAATCTTCATTCTCCTACGACTGCAAAGGACTGGGAGATTGTTGGCCCTGCTTCCCTAGTCTTGGTAGTGCTTGTTGTTGGTTCTTCCTTCGTTTGTCGCCCTGATGCGATGTTGGATGCTTCTAGTAGTTGTCGCAATTTGATCATCTGCTCCTGCATGTGTTTGTTCATCTCTTCCTACTATTGTGCTGCGCGTTGAAACACGTCGTGAGTGACTTCTTTCACTTGGTCGCCTATCTTCTCCAAATCTTCCTCTGTCAAAGCTTGGATAGCCACTTCCTTAACGGCTTTGCGTTTTAGTCATTGTTGTTCGGGTCTCCCTGTCTCTGGCTCATTCCTCTTCCTATCATTGCACGGTGTTGTTTGTTGAGTTGTTTCCTCTGGGCCCTTTCCTTTGTCCTAGTTGTCTCCTCCTTCATCAGCCTCAACGATCTCGTGTACTTTGGGGTTTTGCTTCTCCGATGGCCTTGTCTCTACTGGTGGAATCTTTCGCTCATCTTCCCAATCGACCATAATGTGGCCTATCTCCTCTTCTGTCAATCTGTATTGTGTTGGCAACCATTGCTGATCTGGGTCCTTCTTTGCTTGTACGTACATGTGGTGACGCCTTGCCTTAAAGCGTGCCACTGCCTTATATGACTCAACCACTTGAGATGGTATGCGTGGTGTCCTCTGGATGCTATCGCTGATAGTTTTCTTATAAATATAAAATGTGACATTATTGTCCATCTACCGTGCCTTATGTGTAGTATACCATAGGTTTTGATACTGCGTGGCTAGACAAGGCTTCTCCGTGACTCCCAAAAACTGAATGTCATCTAGCTCTCTCCAAGCTGATACTGCTATTAAAATCAGTAACCAAGCATAATGGAACTTGATCCCCTTATCCCGCGCTTCCTTGTAATCAATCAAAAATTGGTTCATTAAGAATGTCGCCCAGTTCTTCTGGACGCCCTCTACACATCTTTCTGCTGTCGCTATCATTGCTGCTGGTACTTGATCTTTTCTGCACTTTCTCAACAACCTACAGGCTAAGGCTTGCATTTCAAACCTTACCATTGGGTTGCATATGCTAGCGACATCTAAACCGCGCTATCCAAGAAATGTATGGGATTTTTCCTTCATACTCTCAGCTAGCGCTTTTTCGTTCTTCTTGTCAAAAAACAACAAGGATGGGCCCTCCCCCTGTGATGGATGATCGATAATACGTACTATCAGGTTTGTATTAGTAGAAACTGGTCGGTCGAGCCACATGTATCTTCCATGCACGCAACTCAGTAGCACTTTACACACACATTGATCTCCTAGCTTCGTCCAAATGGGGTATATCGAACAGGTCTAGAAGACCTGCTTTCTGCAACCCCCTAGCCCACTTCTGCAGCTCGATGACTATCATATGCATCTCGAAACTAATGGACTTTATCAAAAACTTGCTGGGTACTAACTCAGGAAACTTCTTCTCATCGATGATGTTGGTCGACATACTTTAATGCAGGTATCAGACCTAACATGTCCCCTTCTACGATCACGCCTTCTGGAATCGGTGACTCCACGAGCGGATACTTCACATTTTTCTGTAAATGGCCCTGTTTTGCGGATGGCTTTCTGGGCGAGATATAATCCTTGTGGAATCTTGATTCTGAGGACGATGCCTCTTGTGTTTCTTCAACGATCGACGACATTGCGGGCTGATCGCGCGATTTCTTCGGTACTGATGCTGAAGTTGTTGCTGCCTTAGGTGGAGCCATCTTTCTCTGCGACACTGGTCTCTACTTCCAACTAGTTCTGAAACTTTGACTTTGTAACTTCGACTCTCTATGCTAATTCTGAATGACAATAACCTTCCCCCGTCGACCCTATGCTTGCTTTTATACTTCATCACCAGCTGTTAATTCCCTTCATGCCTAAACTTTCCGTCCAATCCACTAGTGGTTGGCATTCATTACCTGCCTTAATGCTCCATCAACTCCATATCTTTGGCGATTTATCCGTTCAATTCTGCAACCTGTCAAGATCTTCTGACCAATCTGCATTTAATGTTATGCGGCACCACTACTTCGTCGTCCTGGTAGCTTTTTATTGCACGTCCCGTCATGGATTGTCTTAAATGCTCTTAGCTATCATTTGTGCACTTTCTTCTCTCTACGCGCTCTTGCTTCCTTCGTCCATGCGCTCTTCTCCCTGTTTCTTTCTCTTCTGCAACACGTACCTACTTTTTATTAACTTATTAGACTCTTCAGTTTTTGACTTCTTCCATGATCTATTTTCTTTCTTTTTCCTGTTTTACTCGTTTTTTCTTTCTTTTTCTACCTTTTCTTCCTATAGTACACTATGATGCAAGTTACTCTGTGCAACTCTCCTAGTGCGCGGAAGGACGATCGTCCCTGTACAGTTTTAGCCCACTCCCATTTACTAGTGCTTCCATGACTTGTCCATCCAACTGTTCTAACTGAAGATCACCTGTGTCTGTTACATATCTAATCACGTATGGCCCTAGCCAGTGGGTCCCGAACTTTTCTGGGTGCTGTAAGAACTTACTATCATAGAGCAGTACTAGATCCCCTGTCTGGAACTTCTTCTGCTTGATGTGTCTATCATGCCATGCCTTTTCACGTGCCTTTTGTACTTGCTGATGGAACCCTCCGACAAATCGATATTCCTCTAACATTAGTAACTGTAATAGTCTTTCTTCTAATGTGTTGGAATCCATAAAGTCTTCCATCGCAGCGATGCGTAGACTTGGTACCAAAAACTCCATGGGCATGACTAATTCCTCACCATATGCTAATCTAAAGGGTGTCTGTCCTGTCAACTTCTTGCATGTAGTTTTATAAGCCCAAAGCACTGCAGGAATCCTTAAGTCCCAATCATCCCGTCCTACGTTGCACACCTTGGGCAATGCATTCTCCAGTATCTTATTAAAGGCTTCCACAGTTCCATTAGCTTGCGTGTGATATGGAGTGCTCTTCCGATGCTGAATCTGGAACTCTTCTGTCAATGCTGCAATTGTCTTGTTCAAAGAGTGAGTCCCCTAGTCGCTCATAAGTACTTTAGGACACCCAAACCTTGTAACTATGTTCTCAAATAAGAACCGCCCAACTATCTCCGCGTTGCAATCTGTAACTAGTTCTGCCTCTGCCCATCTTGTCAAGTAGTCTGTCACAGTAATTATGTACCTAGCTCCTGATCTCCTCACTAGTGGGTTAATTGGTCCGAAAAAGTCCACTGCCCATTTGTCAAACGCCTACAAAGTGACTTGCGGATTTAAAGGCATCTCATCCCTTCGTGACGATCTTCCTATTCTCTTGCAAACGTCGCAACTCTGGCTGTATTCCTTCGCGTCCTTGTGGAGGGTAGGCCACCATAGCCCTGCGCACAAGATCTTCTGTGCTGTAGCCTTTCCTGCGTAATGACCTCGTGCAATTCCATTGTGCCCCTTTGCCAGGATCATTGGTCTTTCATGTTCTAGCACACAATGTCGCAGTATCCCATCTACACCTGACATGTATAAATTTCCTGCGATCAACTGATAATCCATTGCTTTGACCACGAGCTGCTTCTTCTGTGCTACTATCATATCAGATGGAGTCACTCCTATGCTCAAATATTGGACAATTTCTGCTAAGTGGTCGTCTACCATCTGAACTAAGAATAAATGCGCATCTGGTAAACTATCATCTGGGTTCCCTGCATCTTCTCCTGTTAGTATCCACGACAAATTGTTTGGTCCCGCATTTAGTTTCCATGGCTTCACAATAACTTTGAAATCATACTCCTGGAATAACAATAACCATCTACAGATTCTGCCCCCCAACATTGGCTTGTTCACTAGATATCGCAGTGCAGAGTGGTCTATATACATCTTGAAATGGGACCCCAACAAACCCCAACAAATAGTGTCTGAACTTCTGCAAGGCATAAGCCATTGCCAAGCCTTCCCTTTCGATTGTCGTGTAATTCCTCTCAGCAATCGATAACTTCTTGCTAGCAAAAGCAATTGGATGGTCTAATTCTCCATCTCCTGGCTAGGCTAACACTGCACCGAGCGTTATCGGCGATGCGTCCACATGAACATGAAACTCTTTCTGCCAATCCGGGAACACCAGAATGGGTGTAGTGACTAACTTTTGCTTCAATACATCCAGACCCTGTTGACAGTCTTCATTCCATTGAAACTTAGCTTCTTTCTTAAAAACCTTCTCCATTGGAGCTGTAATCTGCGCATAACCTTTAATAAATTTCCAGTAATATCTTGTATGACCCAAAGTTGTTCTCAACTGTCTCACTGATTTAGGCGGCGGCAAATTAACAATTACTGCTATCTTGGCAGGATCAACCAACAAACCTTGCTTGCATACCACATGACCTAACAATATCCCAAATGGTGCACAGAAAATACATTTCTTCAAGTTTAACGATATCTGATATTGTCTACATCTATCAACCATCAACCTTAGAGTTTCTATGTGGTTTTTCAATAGGCTAAATACAGTCCAATCATCTAAGTACACTTCAAGAAACTTATGAATAAACCCCTTAAAGGCTACGACAACTACTCTAGAAAACACAACAGGTGGATTCTTTAACCCAAACGACATCATTGTGTACTGGAAGCTTCCCCATTCTGTCGCAAATGCCGTCTTATGTCTATCTTCTGACACAATCTTTAGCTGATGGTATCCTGAAAATCCATCGGTGAACAAGTAGGTTTCCCGCCCTCCTACATTTTGTAACACTTCGTTTGTAAAGGGGGTTGGAAAGGGATCATGCAAACATGCATCGTTCAACTTCTTTAGATCTACACAAATTCTAATACCCCCTGTTTTCTTATCTTGAACCACCATGGGACTTATCCATTTGGACTCTTCGACGGGCTCAATGATACTAGCTTCTATCATTCTGTCAAGCTCTGCCTTCACTTTTTCCTTGTACTTCAGATTCAATCTATAAGGTCTCTGTCTTACTAGCTTAGTGTTTGGTTTTAACAGAATCTTCATGTCGCCCAATTCCCCAACTATTACCTTCATTTCTGAAAAGGTTGTCGGAAAGAGATCTTGATACTCGTGCGATAGGTTTGCAATCTTTTCCATGGTCTCATTGTTCCAGTAATCACCAATATTTGCAAACTTCAGTTTCTCCTTCGTGCCAATGTTCACTTTGTGCACTCTTAAGGGCTTCGCATATGCATCGGATTCAAGCTTTGGGCCTACTACATCGCGCTCCCCTTCAGTCTTTGGTACCTATACATTTCTTGGGTCTTCTTCTTCTTGGTCCTCCCCAGTAACATTTTAACATTCTAATAGTTCATGGACTGTCGCAGTCTCTTTGTGTGCACTACATGCAGGTACTATTTCTATTTGACCTTCTTCCATAATTTTTTTTATTTCTAATGACTTGTAAAGTTGCATCTACTAAAGATGACTCATCTTCAAAGTTAAACGTTACCTTAAAATTCCGGGTAAGCTCTGTTATCGCACAGTTTGTAGTTTGGATAGTAGATGGATGAAAAGAGGTCAAACTGGCGTAACTGAACCAATCCCACCCACTGTCACTTCGATGGGAAGGTTCTTTCTATTTAGGGAGGTAAGGCCCAGGGAGACATCCCCGATGACCTGGGGTTTTGAGAAGGCAAAGGGCTTAAGAGCTAAAGGATAATTTCCCCCTCACAAGTCACCACCTGATTAGAAATTCCGACCTATGGCCAATAAAGATAACCGGAGTACAACCAAGAAGTATCCCTGCCCGAGAACAAAGCAACAATATAACTACGTATGCAAGCTTGCTTGCTGGTTAGTACTTCATATAATCAAATGACTTTATGATAATAAGCAAATTGATAAACAATATTATTGATGAAGCAAATCAAAGTTGTATAATAGCAATGATTACAATATTACTTCACAATAAATGCTAATGGCATTCAATGTAACAATATCAACACTTTAGAAACAACGCCTTAGCTAACCATTCAATTGCTTAAAGACAAATAGATGCTGCACAAAGGTGTTTATAGCACAAGAAAGATGACGACAACACTAGGGTTAGCAGAGTTAGTCTAGGCTAGGGTTAGTGTGGTTAGGGTTTGTTCAAAGGTATTGGAATTTGTATGATCAAGTTACTCAACACATGTGGCCTTAGATCAGTGCGTTCCTAGGGTATATGGAGTCAAAAGGAGGTCGCAAAAGCTGAAGGATCAAATGATAACGGTAAAGACTAAGGACAAGAGAGTTAAACCTTGAGGTGTTGCTATGGAAAGGCCTCAAGGATGAAACCTTAGGGGAGAGAGGCTCACTTTGGTGTAGGGGAACTAGGCCTTAGTGCTCTCTCCTCCTTCCTTAGCTCAATGGAAAAATGGCTAGCTCAAAAGATTGCATAAAACTAAGACAAGAAGGTTTGCAAGTAACGTGTTGCTATGGAAAGGCTTTACCAGGCAAACCCTAAGGAAAATCGGCTCACCAAGGTGTAGGGGAACTAGGCCTTGATGCGTTTTCTCATTCTTAGCTCAACAAATAAGAAAAACGGCTAGCATGGAAGAAGATGGATGGAGTGTTGCTATGGCAAGGCTCTATCCTCTTCAATAATTCAAAGGCTAGAAAGAAAGAATAGAGTGTTGCTAAGGCAAGGCTCTATCTCACTCCAGCAAATAAAATGGCTTAAAACCTTGGTAGGAACATGAGACAAGGAACTTCAATGTGTGCTTGTCACCTAGGGTTTGATTCAACAAGTTATAATAATAAATGGAAGAAAATAACACTACAACCATTCAATCAAGAAGTTTTGCAGAAATTCACTTACATTTAACCAAGAAATCACATAGCAAAACCCTAGTTGTAATACCTTCCACCAAGAGAAATGCTAAAATATGCCAAGAAAGTCTTCCTTCAACAAGTGCACCTCATAATTTCAGCCAATAACCCTAAGGAGGGCAAATTTCAGACCTCACCAAGTGGTGAGTGAGAGATGATGAAAAAATGAGGGTAAAAACCCTCAATTTATACAGTACAATGACCTAATTTTACTTTTTAGGTCATAAAAAGGCCGACAAGGCCAAAATACTAAAATCATACTGTTTTACATTAAATATTTAAATTAAAACACTAATCAAGCAATAGAAGGACGTCATCCCATTAGCCCCTTTGAGGGCAAATGCAGCCTCCTGAAGCAAAACGTTAGCCCTCCTTGGGCTTCTCCAAGCTGCCACACGTGCCAAATTGCCCTGTCAATCTGCCCAAATGCTCATGAAGAAAGGATGACGTCATGATCCTCCTGGGTGACGTCCTAGGCCTTCCAAGGCCAACGTTCCACTGAAAAGGGCACAATCCCTCTAGGTCAAGCTCTGCCAGGGTGCCTCTGCAAGAAGTCCTTCTTTTGTCTGGTGCAAACCCCTCTGTCCTGTTTGTGCCCCCTGCTGGGATCTCAACATCCATCTGGTGGGCTCTTCAGCCCCATGGAGGTCCGAACTGATCATCTCCCCATGTGTACCTGTCCAACATGGTACCTGTCTGTCGGGCATGATCCTGCACATCAACAACTACGCCCTCCATGGGCTCATAAGTCACATGGATCATAGCAATGCCAATCACATCTCATCATCAATATTATTAAACATGTGCATAAAACCCCTATTACCTCAGTTAAAAGCTCAAAGACATTATACATGCCTGCAATACAAGTCTGGGGAAAGTGACAGGGCGTCCTATTGGGCTAGTGTCCACTGGAAAAGGAAAGTTCCCGGAAAAGACTAAATCTAAGCTATGTAAGTGGGTGATGTGGATAAGGGATGTCCTAACAATGGGCGCAATGAAAGTAGGGGAATGCAAAGCTTTACCTGTGGGTGCCTTTGTAGAAGGCGAGTTGCACCTGTCCTGGATGCAATTGTTTCCAAGCCCATTCAGGCCTTTTATCCTTTATTCTTATCGCTTTTTCTTTAAGAAGCTAATCAAGGGACACTACCTTGGCGTGGTGACCAGTGGTGACAGCGTTAACCACAAGTACTTTCACAGAAATGAGAAGGTTGGCTCGTGATGAGACCCCCTTTCTCTTGGCCATGCAACCAAGAGTCACTACCCTGGCGTGGTAACCAACTGCTAGTAGTGTCATACTGCTAGGTACCCATGGACCTAATAGGTTGGCTCGTGATGAGACCCCCATTCCTCTGACTAAGTCTTGTTTTATTATTTTTATGGGTCTCCCTTGTTTCTTGCTGAGAAGCCTTTTATTGCTTTCTCGG
Organism: Picea engelmannii; assembly: GCA_009831015.1. NCBI lineage: Eukaryota > Viridiplantae > Streptophyta > Pinopsida > Pinales > Pinaceae > Picea > Picea engelmannii. The sequence continues at coordinate 76,026 of ML814182.1, read as the reverse complement.
GGATCCCTGGGCCAAGCATCTCGAGGTTTCATTTTTTAGGCTTTTATCTTTTGCCAGCTTGCTTTTACCTTTTGGGCCTTTAGCCCCTTCTTCCCACAAGGTAAGGTGCAACCCTCAAATGATTGGCCAACCCAATGCTTGGACAAATGAGATGGGGTAGATGAGCGGGAAGCAGGATGAAAAAGTGGTAATATGAAAGGAGTGGACGATGGCTTTTCAGAAATCCCCCCAGTGGCAAACCAAAACCTACGGGCACAGGCTTGCTAGGGCATCCTGCCATCCTCCCCAAACATGGTTAAGTGGACAAGTATAAGATCCAAGCATTTGTTAGAAATAAAAGGAATTAAATGCACATATTCAAAGGTTTTGAGGATCAGAGTGACACATACCATGATACCCGGACTCATTACCTCATGGAGCAAGAACCTTCTCTGACACAAGACCAAGCCGATGGTGATGGATGCTGTTGCTGCTGGCAAAGTAGAGGCGCTGAAAGGGATAAAAGGTGGGCCCTCCAGGGCCATGCCTAAGTCGATCTGGCTCTCGGTACTCCATGTCTAGGACCTGCGGGCCTCGAGACATAATCTCCTAGTTATTCCTAAAAGTGGGGATAACAAGCTCTTCACAGTCTGTTGTCCCTCTGCACACTTCTAGCTCCAGGTACCAGTTCCTGGGAATTGTCTCCAGTGTATGTATGAACTTGTGCATCTATTCCTGCTTCGACACTTGTCTCCAAATTGTAGTACACCGCGCAACATGATCCTTTGAGTCGCTCATCTTTGTATACTTGTGCAAGCTCTCTCTCGACATCGTTCCAGTTTCTGCTTCAGAACCAGAACCTTGCAAGAGAACCAAAACTTGTAGATGATAGCAACCAAGGAGCGCAACGATCAACCCAGAGTAGCAGCTATTATGCGTGGAGGAATGAGAACTGGGCCATATGCGACAAAAAGGAAAAGGGGTGGGGCAATGGATAAGGAAAGCAACTAAGCCTATGCCATCATTCAATCTGCAGAAAGAAAAAGAAACCTATCAACAAGTAGGGAAGGAGATAAAGGAAAAGGGGTGGAGCAATGGATAAGGAAGCAGCTGAGCCTACTCCAACATTCAATCCATAGAAAAATACGTCGTGCAAGGATTTGGGCAATCTCTCGCTAAATGTCCTAGTTGATTGCAGTTATAACAAATTATCAGTCCTCTACCTTCTCGACCAAATCCACCACGTCTTCGACCTCTGTCGAATCCTCCTCGTTCATCATGGTTGAAACCTCTCGAAGTGTTGTACTGTGGAACTCCTCCCTCTGCTGCAACATTTTCCTCTTGGATTCTATACGCATCTGAAGTGTGCTCTCTCATTAAATCGAATGCGTGACAATATTTTTCATCGTGGCCTACCGATTTGCAAAAATTACAAAATAACTGCCTGGGTGTACTCTGGTACTTCTGCAGTAACGGACAAAGAGTTGGATGATGTCCCCATGTCTTACATATCTTGCAATAACCTACTCCTCTTTCCAAAGGGTTCGATTCTCTTGTGGCCATATATTGCGCGAATGCTAGACATTCTTCCTTTCGATGGCCTTTTGTCTTACATGTAATGCACCAAATGTGTTCACGTTTTACCTTTTCCTTCATTATCTCTGACAATTGAATTCTCAGCGCAACCAAATATGACTGTACCTTTGCCATACCTGCGCTATCTCCTACAGGAGATGCTTCCAACTTCATCGCGATTTCCAGCAGATCTGGCTGCGACGTGACCTTTTGCTGTGTCAATGGACAACAAATGTGTGGCAATATACTTGCAATAAACCATTCTTGATGGTGCTCGTTAGGAATTTGAAAGGTTAATCGACCCATCACATCTTTAAATCTCTATTTGTAATCCCACACTGTCTCATTCTGTACTTGCTTAATCTCTTTCAGCTCTGTAATATATTGCGATTTGGATTTTGGCTTTCAGAATTCCTTTAACAATGCTTGTCTAATCTCTACCAAAGTTTTTGACTCTCCGACCGGTGTAGTAGTATGATACTTCATATACCATAGCAGTGCACGACCTTTGAACATCATGGCCAACTGCGCAATCTTCGTCGCCTCGTCCTGGACATTCTTCGCAGTCCATATCGTGTCGCACACAAACAATTGTTTCTCAGGGTCTTCCGAACCTGCTCCCTGAAACTTAGGCATTCTTAGTGTATTTTCTATTCCTGCCATTGTACTCTGCATATTACTTACCTTCGGTGATGCCGACTGACTCTAGTTCGCTGTGCTACTCCCACTATTCTGGCTACTATTTTGATTTCCTCCACTAACTACAATCGCTGTTGACAACGTTTCGGTTTCTGCTTCAGACCTAGGTGACACACATGAGATTGTGGGTTCGACACAGATTCCGATATGAGATGGACTTCCTTCTTCTATTGGACTGCACTGAGGATCGTTTTCTTTCTCTTTCCTTTCTCCGTACGGTGTGATTTGAAATACTGCGCAGAGGTCTCTTTTCTCAAATACTATGTGCTTCTCTTCTCTCTCAGCCATAGTTTCCTTCTTACTATATCTAAACCTTTTCCCACAACGCAATACTCCAATCTCTCCGTTTGAGTCAGTATCTTCCTCTCTTGACATCCTTAGTCCATCCAATCCTTACTCATCCTTTCGACTCTCAGATGATCCTCTGGTCACCCCCCAGTCCTCCTATGTGCATGAAGGCGCTTAGCAATGAGACTCCATCTTCATGGCATTCTTGTCGCACAACAACATTTTTATCTAGGTACACAATGCTCTCAAATATCTTCCGCACGGACCCTTGAAAAAGTCCCTCTCTACAACACTATAAGACTGGGTACAATCTACTGCAAACTCTGTAATGTAACCCCCCAGTGTGCTATTCAACTAGAAATCAACCGCGCGAGAAACCTTATTACTTATTGTATTCAATTGTCTATTCAGATCAGGGGTCCAGTTTCTCGGAGCCTCAACTCTATATCTTCCAACGTTTTCCACTAGCCTTTCTGTCAAAATAATCGGAAATTCACCAAAGAATATTTCATGAAGATCTGTGAATACATAGCTTTGCAAGAACTGTTCGTCGCTAAGCCGTGGGTTCCTATTCTGTTCTCTGGCAAATTCTCGCTGCTTCCTTTCTAGCCATTTGGTGATCTCCTCCTTATTCATCCCCCAAAACATTCCTCTCAATTACAGTTCCCGATCCTAGCAACGAAACCATTTGTTGGCTTGCAGTGGGCAGACCTTGGGTTAATCATCAAAATATCAACAAAACCCTTAGACACCGTCCCTTTCGGCATCACCTGCAAGCAAGTGAAGTCTCACCCGAGGTATCTAGAGGGGCTGCAGGAACCAAGGTTTTGCAGTGATGAGGGGAAGTGAGACATTCTTCATGTTCTGATTACCATTTACTCATGTGTGCAATTTCGATTACTTAACAACTACTTAACACTTAGTGTATTCTATGCGTGACATTCTCCCACTTAACATTCATTCATTTTAAAAGTTATCTCAGTGCGCAACATTATAACATGAACCATACTGTAAGGTAGCTAGAGAGGTAGTGGGGGGGCCCAGAGGGCCCATAGTGATAATAGTGGAGGTCATTCAATGTAAGGTGGACTAGGTCCACTATATTATTAAATAAGACCCACTATGGTAGTTAGATATAATAATGGGTAATTAGATATAATAAATGTAAGAGGACTTCTTAGAAGGTTCTACTTCTAGAAGATTCCTCCTCTAGAATGTTCTTAGGTGATGGTAGCACTATACAAAGGGGTTCAAGCAATTTAATGAGACATGAAGAGAAGGATGCCCCCCTCGAAGAGGCAAGTGAACAGGAGAGGATCCCTTCCATAATATGATCCATTGTATGGTGTTGCCCTACCTCAAGGGTTTGATATAATAAAGTTGTGTTTTTCTATATTGTTCTTCTATATCAGTTGTGGTGCTTTTGTATTCAGTATTGGTTCTTAACAAGTGGTATCAGAGCACTTTCTTTGGGCAGACATTGTGGGAATTTTTTTTTTTTTTTGCAGATTTTTTTTTGGAGCAAAAAAAAGAGGGCCGTGACATTCTCGAAGTTTTCGGTATATTTCTGTGAAAAATTTGCAGAAAAGGGTTGTAGATCTGAGTTCCTCTAAAAAAAACACCCAATTTGAAAAACAAAATCGTCCGAAACGAAGTCCGGGAAGTCAAGATATTGAAGTTTTAAAATCTGTAAATTTTCAGGATTTTTTCCGCGGACAACGGCGATAATTTTATTTTATTTTTGTAGCATCTGGAGGCCTAATTTGCCCAAATAAATTACAGATCTGAGTTCCTCTCACAATTTCACCCAATTTCAAAAAAAAAATCGGCCAAAACGGAGTCCGGGAAGTGAAGTTATGAGCATTTTAACTTCAACAGTTTTTTAGGGTTTTTCCAGAAAAACCGTGATTTTCTACCGTAACTTATTGGGTGAGTTCATAGGATGCTCAAATGGCTATTTCTTTTCAAAACCTGAAAGAAATTCTTGAATCATTCAAAGCCCAATTGTTTCACACATTGGATGACAGATTGGATGCATTTGTACATGGCCTCACAGACAGCCTCACAGACGGCCTCAATGATAGTTTTCGTAGTATTCAAGATTCATTGAATAACATGCGGGAGAGATTTCTTATGGAGGGCTTCAGGGATGAATATAATCAAGAAATATATGCTTGGTATGATTTTGAGGCAGATTGTGATGATTGGTATATGGATAGTTATCATTTCTGGGATGACAACCACTTTCATATTTTATTTGATGACTCTACTCCACTTTCTGTAGAGAACATCAATGTCCCACATCAGGAGCTAGTTACCAGCATTCAGTCTACATATTCTACAGTGGTATTATTCATTCCAGATTCTGCTACGACCCTTTTCCACTATGTGGATGGATCTTCTTATTTGGATCCACATG
>ML814182.1:53655-70274 GCA_009831015.1 Picea engelmannii | reverse complement strand
CAATAGGAGGATGCCCCCTCGAAGAGGCAAGTGAACAGGAGAGGATCCCTTCCATAATAGGATCCATTGTATGGTGTTGCGCTATCTCAAGGGTTTCTATAATAAAATTGTGGTTTTCTATATGATTTCATATATCTTGTGTGGTGATTGTATTCAGATATCTTTGGATCTATTGTGATATTTTGTATTCAGGTATTTGGTTCTTAACACATACAGTCAACATACTTAATCATATATCATCATTGCACCATAACATTAAACATCATAATATGCAAAGACAACACATCACAACACGTAGGTTTAACGTGGTTCACCGAACTTGGGCTATGTCCACGACGACTGGCTTCTTTTATTAGTCATTGAAAATTTGCTTACAGCTGCGCATTGCACTACAAAATATGCGACAGTAACATTACCCAAACCTGCCTAGTTGTTTTGCTGTAGTGCAAGCCTACCTCCAAAAACCTCAGTCACAACATCCGAGCACTTAACCAAAAACGCAGTTTGCTCCTCATTCATCCAAACCTGAACATTCCGAAACCTCAGAACTCACTAACTTTCTGAAATCTCTCTACCCAAAAACCCATTACATATTTATATATAAAATTAGGGCTAAGCCTGTTACAAAGTGGACAAAATGTCCAACGGTCTATAACTGTTTTCCGCCTTTTGCATGCTACTCTGTCACGTGTTCTGACTCCTCAAAGTCTGCTCCCGTCATGTGCTCTGGTCCATCTTCTAACTGCCTTTTCTTCTTTGACTTCTTCTGGCACAGATCCAAAAACTTATCCAAAATGCGTATCCAACCTTCTAATTGTCTTTTCTTCTTTGACTTCTTCTAGTGCATATCCCAAAACTTATCCAAAATGCTTATCCAACAGTCACCATGAGGTATGTTAGTCCTTTTTTTATACAAAGTGTTGTGCTTAATTTGTCGGGCATGAGGATGAGGATCTTTGGTTGAATTTGGAAAATGGATCACTGGTTTGGGAAATTGTGTCAGTTGCCTAGTTTCACCTTGGTGGTCATCTTCTATGCCCTAGTCCCATGATGTCACCGCCCAGGGAAAAGGGTACTACTGGGGGCACTCACAAAGGTAACGTTCCGTTCCCACCATACTTAACACTTTCAATCTTGGAGCCTCTGATAGTGTACTAAACTTCAATAATGGGTCATGGTCTATTCTCTCATGAGAAGAGGGGTTGAAGGCCCAGAGGTTGATTGCAGCTGCTAATAAAAGAATAAGAAAATGATGTTAAAGAAAGAAAGGAATGATAGTAAAGAACTAACAAAAGCCAATCCAAACTTGAGCTCTACCCTTTCAATGCTCACCCCAGTCCCAAAAATAACAATGCTATAGCTTGAAACCTTATAAAAGGGGACTTGCAAATATGATAAAGCGGACTAATAAGATGGTTGATTAAGAGGGATTGGAAAAAATAGTACCTAAGAATTAGGTAACTCAAGAGAAAGCGCACCCTCCACAAAGGTGCTTATAGAAATGGATTAAATGACACCATAAGCCATGAAGTAAGCCCTGAAACCATATCACTATCACACTTACTCTTGAAGGGTTTCTTTATTTCCTACTTCCCTCGGGACCTATCTCTCTATTTGGGTTATTTTATTTCCTGTCTAGGTGGCACACCTAATAGGGTTGGATGAAGGCCCTCCCATACTTAAACTTGGCAACTCACATGGGGTGCTAGGCTGGTATGATGCTTGAAGGTGGTACTGAGGTGAATTGTCTTACATGGCTTATATCTTAAGTTACAACTTACTTTGCATGCTTTAAGGACTAATGTTTCTTATGAACCTTGGCTAACCATGTTTTATACTTTGATTTGTCTTGGATGGCCCTGACATGGTTCTTTGAGAGACGTCTTGGGCTTGTACCCAAGACGTTGTGCCTTTATTTGTAGGGCTTTGGCACGTGTGATGGAGAGCAGTGGGTCATCTAGTGACTTACCACCCTTAGACCTCAATTCTCACACCCTTGGAACATTGAACAATGGACAAATGGGCTTGGTAGGATCAGATTCAATCATGGTGGCACATAGATGGGCTGGAAGCCCATAGGTTGGGTAGAGTACCCCAGAGATTATGTTTCACCAGGATCAGGGACATTGCAACAACAGAGAGTCAGAGACATGGCATAGACGAGATGCAGCTCCCCGGGTCTTGGACGCAACAGCTGAATCTTGGATGCTAGCCCTATTTTGGTGATGACGTCACCTTCTAGGGTATGATGTAGCTAGGGTTTGGTGACTTCTTGGGAGACTGATGATGCATGGCATGACAATTGGTGAGGAGAGACATCACTTGCTCCCACAATGCTCCAGATTGATGCCACGTGGCCTTTGGAGGCCTCCTTCTTGCCCAAGAGGGATTGACGTATCACACGTGTGGCTCATTATGATTTATGTGGACAAACATGTGAGGGTAGCCTCCTATAAAAAGGCTAACCCTCACTTTTATTTTTTCATCATCATTCCCTCACCATTTGTGAGGTGCTACTTCTGAAATTTTCGCCCTTTTTGGGGTTACTAGTCTTTCTCTCTCATGCACTATGCTTGGAAAGGATCTTTTGTGGATGGTTGGCTGATTTTGGATGGATATTTCTGCAATTAGGGTTAAAAACTTAAATGCTCTTGGTTTCTTGGATGAAGTAAATTTCTGCGATTCTTGTTTATGCTATTGATGTTTATGGTGAAATTGCTATTTTGTTGCAAGAAGTCTTGTTAATTGAAACCCTAAGAGAGGAACATATGTGCTTCTTCCTCTCACAAGGTTATATTTGTTTAAAATTGGTTAATTGTCCTTGCTATGGTTAGAACCCTAAAAGCCCCAGACATTTGATCTTTGACCTAGTTGAAGCTACAAGAAGGGAGAAACGATTTCTAGGGCCCAAATGTACTTGCACCCTAGACGTCCTTCTCCTCAAGATCTAAATCCTAAGGCCCAAATGTGCCTGCACCTTAGGGTTTTAATCCTACCTCTTGGTTTCAAGTAGATCAACCTTCAAGCTTGGATGCATTGGAGACTCCATAACCCTAGAAAGACACTAATTTTGAAGCAACTCTTGTGGTGAATTGATTGATAAGCCTCTCTCTCAAAACTCTCAAGCATTCTACTAACTATACTAACTCTAACCCTAACAAACTCACTATATTTCTTGCTGTTTTTATAAAGGTTTTCTACAACCATCTAAAACTACATTTATTTGCGACAAACACTCATCTAAAGGTGGCTTAACTCACTTAGAAATCACTTCTAACAATTGAATAATATTCTATTGGTTGTATGCTTAATTTCCATGGTCAATTGTGGTATTTCTAAGCACTTTATCTTGTTGTTGCAAAATACTTATTGCTGTTATAAGACTGGTTTACCGCTGCAATTTGCAACAGCCATAGATGACTAAATTGTCTAGTGTCTAGAAGAGGTCATTATTGCATATTTTGGCTTGAAAGTTGATATAAATAAGCTAGAAAGTGCCCTTGTTCCTGGTAGGTACAACAAACTACTTCACAACCTCATCCTTTCCTTGACCTAGACCAACCATTCAGTGATCAAGGTAAGGGGCGGTAGGGTTGGCTACTAAACTTTCTATTTGAGCCCTTGAGGTCACCAGGGAAGCCTCCCTTGTGGTGGACCTCTTCTATCACTAAAATGAGGGAAGATCCTACTGAGGTGACAGTGGTAGTTTCTTCTATTGTTATGCAAGATTTGGGGATCTTGTGGTGGACTTTGCACAAGTACAAATCTCGTGATAATAGACAACAAAATGGGAAGTGGGAAGTGCACCACTGTCACCTCAATACACTTTCCCTTGCACTTTAGGCCAACTCCTAGAAGCCAAGGGGGGCATCCCAATTAATGCAAGTAAACCTCTTCAAGTGAATTAAAACCATGCAAGCATATGATTTACTCTAATGAATCCACAATATATGTAACAAGACCATGCACAAGGATTCCAATAAGTGATTACATTGCTTTAAGGATATACAACTAGAAACAATAGCATTAACCACAATTATATCCACTCAAAAGAAAGGGTTAGGAGCTAGTGGATGTCTATACCAAATCTGATGTGTGAGATAAACAATTTTAGCAATTTCAAATTTGTATTTAAGTATATCACTCAACAAATAAAACTTCCATGAGGTTAGAATCACTTTAAGCTACTTTAGGGCACGAAGAGTGAAGACATTTAGCATAAATCAAAGGTGCAATGTGTGCTTGTGTTTACCACTTTATTATATGCTAAGAGAGGACAAACTTAGGGCTATCCTTCACCTTCTAAATCTGTTTTATGAATAAAAACGCAGAAATTTCAGATTTAGATCGTGAAAACACCATCCAAGAGATAGATTAAGCACAAGAGAGCAAGATGTCTTGGATGTTTCCACTTGGGAAAGAGATATTCTATGCAATAACAGCCAAACAAGTGTTAGAACTTAGAATCAAGTTCTAAAGATGTATAATCATTAACCAAACAAGGACTTGCAATTTAGATGGTGAATCCTTCTAGGGTTTCACAAGTTAGCACTTGGAATTCACCAAATAAAACCTCTAAGTAAATGATAAACAATTATTAACACATTAGAGATCAAATTCACCTCTAGATATGTAAGATAAGCTTGAGTAAACAATCTAGAAATAAAGTAGAGGCTAGGTATGAGTAAGAAGACACCTTGAAGCACCAAATCCTAGACTTAGGGTTTCACAAAATGTAATTTTTATTGCTGCAATTTAATTTCCTGATTGGAGAAATGCCTTGAATCAGCCCATAAATTGTTAGATAAGGCCTTGAAACTTCCTTCTATAGGGTCATTTTGCCTCCTTAGGGTTAGAGATCAACAATTAAGCATGAACTCTAGGATAAACTTGTCTAGGAAATAAAATAAACTGTTGATTTTACACTAGACAATGAACGAAATCTAAATTATTATTTTTCTTTGATTTTCGTCGTTAGATTTCTTTCTAAACAACAAAAATAAAAGATTTTTACTTTTAGGGTTTTTTGGTTGGTCGTTGGTTATAAGACAATTGCCTTTTTTATCCAAGTAGGGCTTATGGGGTCAAGAAGTATGCTCCTCTAATAATTGTTCATTCCTATTTTAAAGATTAGGCTAAGAGATTGGAACCCTAGGGTAAATCAATCCCTTATCTAATCAAAACAAGGTATGAAGACCAAGTCACTACAAGAAGGGTTTCCTCAAAGGAAAGAACCTTCACCAACAAGATCAATTGGGGCTTGAATAAAATAACTGAAACCCTTGTCAAGGAACCAAAGGAAAGACAAGACAAGAGTTTGAGCACTTACCAAACCAACCAAAGGAAGATGGAGGAGAATAAGCCTTGAACGTCCTCCTTCCAAGTAGTTAATTAACTCCTCAAATGGATTGATCTTGCTAGCTAGTAGAAGCCTTGAAACATTCACACTTGTCTTTGATGCACAAAGAAAATAACGAAGAAAGAGAGAGCTCCAAGAATTGACACCAAAACCTCAAAGGGTAGATCTATTAATTGTATCCAAAATGATATCCAACAATTCATAACAATTTGGAATGTGAGGAGAGCCTCTATTTATAGAGAAGGCTTCGACATCTTTCTCATTCTTTATTAATTCTTTCTCCCTAAAATTAGCCTAGGAGAATTACAAAAGAAGACTTGTCATCCACACAAACAAGGAGACCAAGTTAAAAACAAGTAAAAGATGCCACATGTACATAAAACCCTCATGAGAAAGGGGGTTGTCCCATATAAAAGAGGTCTATTTGCTTCATTTTCTCAATGTTCAAAGGAATGTGTGTTGTTAAGGCCTCAAAACGTGGTGTAGTAGCCTCCCAAGCAAACAAAGGTCCAACATCTAGCCTCATTTAGTGGAACGACCTCATGGAATGGGTGGAGGAGGCCTCAAAAGGTGGATGATTCCTCCAAATGTGCTCAAGAGTGCTCAAAAGGTGCTTTCAAGACATGACCAAGGCCTCATCTCAAACAAAGATCCCCCACAAGGCAATGAAAGTGACCCTCCCCTCCAAGTGAACTCAACTCATGTAAACCCCCAATGGCTGTCATAATGTCCACACATGTGGGTCAGCCCTCAAATCATGCATAAAATAGCTCAAAAGTGATGAAATGATAGGGTGTTTTGGAATCTTCAACGTGGCATGTACAAAGGATGTCCATGCATGCATAAATAGCCCAAATATGCCTCGGAGGATGTGACCAGTGCCTTGAGATATGTGTATTGCCTCAAGAAATGTGAGACTGCCTTAGGAAATGTGAAACTAAGTGAGCATTTGCATAATCATCCTTGATTGTAGATGGCCAAAGTGTGATGAATACATAAGATAAGGATCCATGCTTAGGCATAAAATAAGTGTGTTATACATAGGTGTGACAACCTTTACAAAAGAGCAACACTTTTACCTCATATACAAAGGAGTGAGAGAGACTAGTAGCTCCTCTAGATCATGTGTCCTAGTAGATCCACTCCAAGATGGTTGCATACCAACCCAGATCATAAATGATCAACATGATGAAGAATTACCAACATCAAGGGGCAGCTAGTCGGAGCCATAAAAACAATGCTTATTTTGAAATGGAGACTAAAAGGATGGGGCATGACCGACCATAATGGGTATGGAGATACTACACATGCCCCCCACAAATACATAGAACATCTAAGCATGGTCCAATACAATACATAAGTGCAGATACAACAACAGTTTTGGCTCATCATGATACAATGAAGCACATAATCTCCTCATATGATGGGTCACATCTGGCGAAAAAATGTAGGGTACCCGGTGTTGCATTGTATCTCATCTACGAAGGAAGAGGAGATTGTAAACTTGTACGCTGTTGTGTTGTTGACTTGTTTAATTCTTAATGAAGCCATCTTAGCGAGTATGGTGATTTATGTAGAGGGGTTTACAAATTTAATAATCCACTAGTGTCTTAGGAGTTTTGGGTGCAAGGGTCAAAGATTGTTGTAATTGTTAACTTTATCTTTTTTTGATTTGTATCTTGGTGACAAAGTGTTATTTTTTTCCTTCTGAGCTCCTCTCTTGTTTACATAGAGCCATTAGAGGAATCAACTTGAATATGGTTAGAAGTATTATCCTTATCTTCTATACCTAGTTTTTTCCTTGCATAGTTGTTGCATCTTGTTACCTCCCAAACCTTTACTTAAGTGGTAAAGCCCTAAAACACAAGTGCAACCCTAGAGGTAATGAAGAAGGGCTACCCACTGTCACCATAGTAGCTCCTTCACACTCTTCAGGCTGTCTCTCCTTCGACACAAAGGGGGTATCCCTAGAAGATGTATGATAAACCTTAGAAATAGATGGATGGGTGGATTGAGACTAGTGCCTATCCAATCTAGGGAAAATGGAATCAAGGTATCGGTCTTAGAGGGTTGTTTTTTATCAATAATTAAGGCAAAACAAAGGTGCAAAAGCAAGCTACAACCAAGCTCTAATTTGTTGTTTTATATTGCATAAAAATTACTTGGAGGGCCCTTCCAAAGGTGCACCTCTTAAAAGTTGCAATGGGGGTGTGCCTTACTATAAAATAGAAAATCTGCAACAAACTCTTATTAAAATGATGGCTGCAAAATTAACACATTTATAAATAAAACAACAAAGAAACATAAGAGGGGAAAACCCACACTTAAGCTCGTCTATTGGAGTAGGATTACCCTTCACAAATAGCTCTTAAAGCAGATTTTGCAAGTACTTTTCAGCAACAATATTCAACAATTTGAGATAAAAACATAAAGAACTATGCCTAGCAGTGGAGAGAGCAAATCCTTATATAGATTTGAGCTCAATCTTCCTTACAATAAAATACTAATTAGTGGTTTCTAGATCCACTTTCTTCTCCTAGGAAAATACTAAAAAAATACTAAAATATTGTATGATGGGCTCTCTAAGACAAAGACACATATAACATAGTGCAACAATGACGAAGGGGATGCCACTTGTCTCTCTGTCAAGTAAAATGCCTCCTTGAATGTGTTAACTTTCGAGGTTACTATGAAAGTGTTTACACCATTCTTGGGGTGCTCCATGAGATTTGGGGTACATGGTGTATGTTCAGCCCTTGGATGGGATGAGATGGATTGGCACATGAGAGATCGTCCTTGATGGATTTGCATTGTTGAGTAGTTTGCTTAGTTGGGTGCTTAAGCTCAGATGGTCGCTAGCTTAGTGTTCTTCCCTTAGGTGTTGGAGTTCTCTTGATAGTTTGGTGGATGCCATTCATTGGGGTCCCATGAAGGATCCACTTGCTTGGAGAGTACCTTACATGAGATGAGGAGCATTATGCAGCTTGGAGGGCATCAGACCCTAGTTGGCTTGTGGCAACTTGGATTCTTGTTCGGAGAATTGAAGATGGCTTGTGGATGCTTAGGGCTTTGATAGTATTCTTGCAGGGGGAGCTGACCTAGTGGAGTACATTATGTAGGAGGATCGATGGAGTCTGTGGAGGCTTGTGACGGGGGGTGTGGACTTGCTTTGTGTAGCTATATCACCTTGGAGCCATTATTGTGCATGAAATCACCTTGGAGCATGACACATGTACTTTAGAGTGTAGCATCTCACTTATGTTGGCCTACAAGTGCTCATTGTAGGTTGCTTATAAGGGTCGAGGCCCACATTGTATTATTGGCCTCCCTTACATCTCACGTAAATAGAGGAAGGAGAAAGTTTTTCCATTCTTATGTGTTCATTCACTCACTTGTATTCACTCTTGTGATTAAATGTGACCCAAAGAAGAGTGTGCACTAGCCTTTGTCTCTCTAGAGTCTTCACATGTGCTCTCTTTCTCTCTCTCTCTGTCTCTCTCTCTCGAGTCGCTAGGGTTTCTTGGTCTTCTTGGAGCATCTTGGAGCATCTTAGAGGTCTAGGGTTAGGGTTTAACCGTAGGAGATTGAAGATTAGGGTTTTGTGGTAAAACCCAAGGGCGGGATTGTGAAGAAGAAGAGGAGGAGAGGACGTCTTTCCTTGGAGGATCTGTTCGAGTGATTCTTGCATATTGGATTTTCTTGGTTGCTAGTTTTTTTTTATTTTTCTTTGCTAGAGTTTGGAGAACTGAGAGGATTTGTACTAGCATCGAGAGAAGGCTATGGTATGTACATGTACTCCATCTTGAATATATTAAAGAAGTTTTCGGCGGTCCAAAACTTGTGCAATTTCCAGATTTGATTTTTAGCTATGCGTGTTCTTTATGTATTGTTATATGCAACCATATATGTCTTGCTCATTTGACATAAGTGAAAGAACAATTGTAAGTGATTTGACATCTAAGTGAAGAATATAAGGGGTTGATTTTACTATGAATCTTTTCTCTCATACAATAAAAAATAATTTTCTGCTAACTAACTCCATGACAAGTCAGAAAAATAATATAATTTTTTTTGAATTAGATCCCTTCTCATCCATGTTCAACCATGTCGCAATATGTGGACACAACTTTCTCAAGGAGAACTCGCCAAGGGATCAACAGGAGTAAACAGGGTTACTAGAGGTCACTTCAGCCAAGGGTGTGATAATTCGAAAGTGACATTGAGCTAAAAGTAACTGTTGCCGCCTTATACACACCTGGGAGACATGGAAGAAATCTTCAATCCACTCGGTGTGTCCTTGGGGGCAAGTGAGAGTTAAGGTGCTGTCGCTTAATCCTCAACTCCTCTGTCTAGGCTAACTCCTAGTGAAGCCAAGGGGGGTAGTCCCTAACAAATATACTAAGGCTTGAACTAAACTAAGTACAAGAAATAAATCTAGGAGTTTTATTCTTTCATCAACCAACCATAAAGTGAAAATACACAGATCAATTATTCACCACGATATATATATTGAGCATGTACTTGCATAAAATGATACTTAAGAAACGATTGTTAGATGCAAATAAAATCAAATTGCTTCAAGTAAATGACTGAAAAGTAAATGAAACATATGGCTTTGCAAAGTGTGTAAATGAGACCAGTGCCTTAAAGGTAATCGTGGGCTGTAGTTCGTGTATTTTATTAAGGTAAATTGATGTTGAGTTAATGAGAGTATGTGGCCTCTTTGGAGGTTAGCTCTTTGTTTGAAAACTTGCGGAGAGTTTACCGAAACCCAAATGGTCTCACCAATAAACTCACTTAAAGTGCTGGATGTCCAAAACGGGTGGGAAGCCAGGTCCCGAGAGGGCCCGCCTTACTTAGCAGGTCACTTTAAGGCGTTTTTCCGCACATTAAACTAACTACTTTAGAGATTTCCCTAATTATTCTATCACCACCGACCAACTCAACATGTATGAAACTTACTCCCAACAGATCAAGACTAGCTCGCAACTGGAAGGGTCAGGAACTGCACTGAGAGTTGAGGGGAATTGTTTATTTTAAACAAGAAATCAAATGTTGAAATTAAAATGTTTTCTAATTACTAATGTCTTCACTGACCAACCTCTTTTGGAGGAGTTGAGAAGACAGGTTATTTTCCAACTTTGAAAATTGCAAAAAATAGAACTAACTAGCAATTAAAGATTACTGTGATTGCAAAAGGAAATCTAATCTATGTGAAGATTTATTTAACTTTATTGTTTATGTGAGATTGTAGTGTTTTGTGATGAATTGAAAGATTACTTTTAGCTTATCCTTAGTTGTGAAAACTGAATCTAAGCTAAAACTGCAAAAATGAGACAATCACCAAAAACACCGTTCCCCTAGGGGGGATGAAGAGTGGGAGCTTGTAGCCCCACTGATTTTATTAAAGAACTTGCACAACTCTTTATGGGAGTGACTTGTGACCATTCATTAGGGGGTTCACAAGTCTTTACAATGTTTTACAAATACTTATTGAAGAAAAGGGGTGCCCCCAGGGGTCCCGGATGCTCCAAATCTGCCCAAAACGGACAAAACTTCCTCTTATCTGTTCACAAACCTGCACAAAACAGCGAGCAAACAAGGACAAAAGATGGCCAAAAACACTTTGGAAGTGTCTTTGGTTATTAGTAGGAAAGCCCCGAAATTGACTAAGTAAAATTAGTGTAAAATGAGCAAAATGAACTAAGAAGAGCAAGCTAAAGAGCTTGTCTCCTTAGGGTCTTTTTTTGCCGTTTTAAAACAGCAATATAAAGGCACTCTAATTGCCAAATATGGAGGTGAAAGCTTTAAGAAAAGAACTACCCTTTAACTTATAATTTTTTTGAAAGAAAGCATGCTAAAATGAGACTTTTCCTATGCTAGATCTAAGCAATTAGATGAAACTTGAAAGTACAAACTAGGATCTAGTTTATCTTATGCATGTACACTTAGATATTCAGAATTTGAAACAAAGATAGATCTAAGCTACTTGCATTTGTAATAAAGTAACCGAATTTAGATTTTCTTTGAGAAAAAGAGAAGGAAGAAACTTGTAGCCTTGGAACCCTTGGGCAATGGAGTCTTTAGATGAGCTAGGAGGGACTAAGTCTTTAGATCCTTGAAGTTGTGAAGAGACAAACAAGTTTCATCACCACTCCAAGCTATGAGACCTTGTAAGCTTTAAAATCTTGCAAATAAACTTGTTAACGAAATTGGTGTCACCTACACAAGAAACTTGAAGGGTATGTTAGTTAACCGAAACATGCATACACATCAAAGCTTCTAAATATAAATGAACAATAGGATTAACAACATGCTAGATAAATCCTATCCTACTAGATCATAGCATCCATTCAAAGCCCAAGATAACAAATCCAAAGAAGAAATTAGACAAATATTACCTCATAGATTAAGCACAAATTGACATCAAGCATCGACACACATGCATAACACACCTTCTTGACCCCAAAGTTTCTTTATTCCAAATAAAAAGTGTTACAATAGTATACAACTACAAACAACAATCCCCAAACTCCAACTAGATTGCAATGGGTGAAAGCTTGAATATATAGCAAGAGGAGATAATCCCCAAGAGAGGAGGGCGCACCATTTGAAGAGGAGGGGCGCACCATTTGGAGGAAGAGGGATGACACGTGTGGAGAGGGTGGCTGCCACCTCTCCCAAAACACAAACAGGTCGCCACTTGTGAAAAAGAGGAGGTATGGGAGGTGCCACCTCTCAAGAGGTTGGTTGCCCCCTTTGGGAATGCACCACCTCTCAAGAGGTGCGCACCGCCTCATGGAGCACATGCCAAAACAAAACAACACTTATCCCACTTTGTCCTTTGACCAATAGGAACTAATCCTTTGCTGCCACCTCTCAAGAGGTTTTAATCCATCCAAAACATGTCCCCAAATGTTTCCCCAAAATTAGCTCTTGCTGATTTTATTTGACTTTTTTGGGGTTTTTGAGTAAAATTGATTTTTAAGTGATTAAAACCACTAATTTTACTCAACCAAGTGGGTACTTAGGTAATATGGGTACTCGGTAACATCTTTATTTTTTAATTAAAAATTGTCATTTTGTGGCAAATTTTTAATTAACTGAAAAAATTAAAAAATCCTAAGGGGGACTTAGCACATTTCCATAAGACTCTAGGAGTATGTTTAGCATGGTAATATACATTAGACACTAGGCTTAGATCCATGGTAAGGCCTAACCATGGGTATATACTCCAGCTCTGGAGGGATTGAGTGAAAAAATTCATAAATTATAAATTGTCTGAACGACAAAATATAATAAACAAGTAAAAAAATACTCCAGAGTACAACTCATGCTTAGGACTAAGGTGGCTAAGACCTTTTAAAAGTTCATCATGCAACATCTCTTATTACAATTTTTTATGGAAACGTGAAAAAGTTGGTCTTTATTGACCGATTGAACTTCTGAACTTTGAACATAAAAATGTTCAATCTTTGGCGGCTCGTTGAAAGTCCATCCTAGTGCAACTTGGTGGATAACAGTAACTAAAAGCGCTTTTAAGCCAAAGTAAGCTAAAAATAGAGCAGGTGAGCTAAATATAGGTCTGCAACGAATTAGGGTTTCGGGCAACTATAAGAAAAGGTAAAGCGACCTAATTCAACATTATGAAGAATTTGACTTGACAGTTGAGGAGAGAGGCATCTTAAGAGAGAGCTTTGTGGATTCTCGGAGGAAGACACCCAGAGGTTGATTTCGGTGTTGAGAGACACACCCTAGTCACCGGAAAGATCATCTAGATCTTCCATCGTACTTCAACAATAGTTATCCAGTTTGCAGCAGTGAGGGCGCACTTGTCCAGGTAGAGGGCGCAACCACTGAGCATTAGATTGATTCAACTTGTCCCAGTCAGGGAGAATCTAGTGATTCCCCTCCGACCCAGTTGAGAGGAGGGTAGGGCGCTTTTATTCCCTGGTTTCTTGTTAGATTCCGACGGAGAAGCCATCTTGGGCACATTACTCAACTATTGAGGGTGCGACAGTTGGAGACGATTCATTTGGGATTCCTGAGAGATCATTAGATCAGATCCAGGGAAATCCTTCCGAGCCATTTCAGAGGAGCCTGTTATCCCTTATCCTAGGGATAACTAAAGAGATTATGTCTCGAGGCCCACAGGTCCTAGACATGGAGTATCGAGAGCCATATTGAGTTGAGCCTAGCTCTAGAGGGCCCATCCTTCTTCTTCAGCGCCTCCATTCTGTCAACAACATCCATCTCATCGGCCTGGTTCTAAAATAGCAGTGGGTCTTGCTCCATGAGGTAATGAGTCTGGGTATCATGGTATGTGTCACTCTGATTCTCAAAACATTTGAATATGTGCATTTAATTCTCTTTTGCTTCATGGCGTGTGCTTGGACTTTATGCCTTTTGACTTGTCCATACCTGGGGGGGGTGACAGTATGCCCTAGCAAGTTGGTTCCCTTAGGAGTGAGTTGCCACTAGGTGGGTTTATGAAAGGTCATTGTCCATTCGCACCATACTTATCACTTTTCATCATCTTCTCTCTCATCTATCCCCTATATTGGTTCGGGCATTGGGTTTGCCAAGCTAGTAAAGGGTTGTACCTTGCCTTGTGGCAAGAAGGGGCTAAAGGCCCAGAGGGTAGAGGTAGCTGGCAAAAGATTAAAGCCAAAAGATCAAACCTTGAGATGCTTCGCCTAGGCATCCTCGAGAAAGCAATAAAAGGATTCTTAGCAAGAAAAAGGGGGGGACCCATAAAAAGATAAAACTCAAGACCTAGTTGGTGGATAGGGAGTCTCTTCACGAGCCAACTTATTAGGTCCATGGGCATGTAGCGGTATGCCACTACTATTCATTTGGTCACCACGCTAGGGTAGTGGTTCTTGGTGGCATAGCCAAGAGAAAGGGGGTCGGTCTCATCACGGGCCAACCTTCTCATCTCCGTGAAATGCTTGTGGGTAATGCTGTCACCACTGGTCACCACGCCAGGGCAGTGTCCCCCAGCTATTCTCTTGAAAGAAAAAGAAATAAGATAAAAAGTAAAAAGGCATTGAATGGGCTACGAAACAATTGCATCCATGACAAGGTGCAACTCACCCTCTTCAGAGGCACCCACAGGTAAGCCCTGCATTTCCATGTCATCACTGCACCCCTTGCCCAAACATCCCCCACACCATCTCATGCACTTACATGACCTAGATTGGTCTTCACCTGGAAACACCCCACACTAGAGGAGAATTGGCCCAATAGGATGTCCTGGAACCCTCTCCAAACCTGGCTTGTAGAATAGCATAACGTCTTTGAGCACTTCTCTGGGAAAGGGGAGTTTTATGCACATGTTTGGGTAACTTGATTATTAGAGGTGATTGACATTGCTATGATCCCTGTGACTTATGAGCCCATGGAGGGCAAACTTGTTGTTACTGCAGGACCACGCCCGATGGACAGGTACATATGGGGCGATGATTAGCTCGGACCTCCATAGGGATAAAATCCCACTAGATGGATGCTGAGACCCCAGCCAGGGGCAAACATATATTAGAGGCTTGCACCAGAGAGAGAGAGGACGTTCCACCAGAGACAGCTTGGCAGGCCTGGACCCAGGGGGATTTTGCCTTTCCCCTTGAATGTTGGCCTTGGAAGGCCCATGATGTCACCTCTGTGACCCTTGACCTCACCCAACATCAGATGGACATGATGGAAGCAATTGTGTGCCAAGTGGCACGTGTGGCATGATTCAAAGGCCTTGGAAGGCCTAACGTTTTGCTCCTGGAGGCCAACATCTCACCTAGGAGGTCCAACGTCACCCGAGAAGGGAATGATGTCACCTCTTTTGCCTGTTTTAGGGTTTAATTTGTCAAATTTATGTAAAAAAACTGGATATTTGATGTAACTGGCTCTGTCGGCCTTTTTGACCTATTTTGTAATTAAAGGTCATTTGGATTGTATAAATAAGGACTTATCCCTTGTATTTTTTCATCATCTTTCACTCACACAAGTGAGGTCTGAAATTCGGCCTCTTTAAGGCTTATTGGCTAAAATTAAGTGGTGCACAACTCTTGGAGGAGGCTTGTCTTGGTCTTTTTTGGCATTTTCTTAGCGGAAAGTCTTCAACTAGGGCATTTGCTAGATTATTCTGAAATATCCCTGATCCTGCTGATCAAGATATTCGCTATTGTTCTAATGCTCTGTCTTGCAGATCTGATACACTGGGGGTTTCTGGATGCGTTTTAGCCGTGTGTTTGAGATATTCTTTGGTTATTGCGGTTGCATGTTGGTTATTGCAGGTGCATGTTGGTTATTACATGTGCATGTTGCATATTTAAGGTTTAACAATCATATAAAGGATGCATGCAAAAGTAGAGAATGTCAACTGCTCAATATCATGAATAATAACGGTTCAAGCATGGAAATACAATAGCCTACTAGAAATATAGAATCTAAACGTCAGTCAGATCTCCTGGATCTGTACTGGAATACAATCGAATAACATAAAAAATACCCGTGATCAGAAGATGATAGCAAATTTGATGCATGCACGGATAGATCGACAAAAATGTGCGATTCCGGAGAAATACGGTAACCGCTACCAGCTGGGAAACTCGACCTGAAGAATCTACCGCCAGAATGTGCTCGAAACTGCTCAATTAGAAGCGCCCTAGCCTCTAGACTGGAATGGATGTCTGTCGGATCTCGGATCTGACCCCTGCGGCACTGGATCTGGACCCCTGGGGGGGTTTGCGCCCCTCCTGGGACACTGAATGCGCCCCAAAAGATTCCACCAACGGAATCCGCTGCTATATGGCTCAAAACGATCGTCTCGTCAGATGATGAAATGGGTCGGAAGGGTTTGTCCAGATCTGCTCTGGAACTCTGCATGCAACGCCAAATGCCTGTCCAGAATAACTGTGCCCTGAATGGCTGGATGAATCGATCTGCAAGATTCCACCGTCGGAATCTGATGATAAATGGCTCAATCGAAGCGCCCTGGCTGGATCTCCAATGGGTCGGAACGAAACTGCAATCGGGACACAGGTCTATTGCAGATCTCCAAACCCTCAAACTAGCTTGCGCCCTCCTTGACTGAGCTGTGCCCTCCACAACGGATACTCCTGAATCGTACGGTGAAATACCTGGATGGTATCTCCGATGGGCTAGGGTGTGTCTCTCAACACCGAAACAGATCAATGGTGGTGGTTTCCTCCAGAAATCCACAAAACAGTAAGGTCGACTCTCCTCCTCCTCTGGGAACTCTCAACAT
>ML814182.1:27635-39503 GCA_009831015.1 Picea engelmannii | reverse complement strand
TTGAGTACTATGTTTACCAACTCCTTCTCTGAGATGATCTCTTCAATAGCTTGTAGTTGATCTCTTAACTGAGAAATTCTCACAAAGTATGATGTTATGATGTCATCATCATTCATCTTCATGTCACGGAGCTCATTCTTCAGGCTCATTACTTGTCCAATGTTTTTGACCGAGAAGAGGTTTTTTAGGGCATCATACATCTTCTTCGATGAGTCAAGATGGGAGATGTAGGGTATCAAGTGGTCTTTTATGGATTCCACTATGATACTCATAGCATTAATGTCATCGTCTTGGAACTTCTCCATAGCTGCAACATTCTGCGGTTCCTTCTCTTTCCCGTCTTCAAACTCTAGTTTCATGATCTTTCCCTTCACGATATCCAACACTTTATTCTTGGCAGGATGAGGTCAATCCTTGTCTTCCACGCTCTGAAGTTAGAGGCTCCATCTAACTTGTTCTCTGACTTCATAGAATAAGTCATGGCTGCTTTGACTTGGTCAAACCCTAGATTTGACCACAAACTCAAACTTCACGTCTTGGCTTGCTGAGTGTATCAGGAGATGCGCTAGGCTAGAGTGCACTGATCTAACCAGAGATTAGGTCAATCCATTCACTTAAGGTGCCTCAACAAGAGGATTAGGGTTTTTGCAACTGCGTCTGCTAGTAACCCTAGCGACAGTGTCTTGGAAGCTGCTTCTGCTAGTAACCCTAGCGGCTATGTTTCCTTCCAGCGTTTAGACTGAATGAAGGAGGTGTGGGCCCATGACCTGTTAGAATATGAAAGATGTGTGCTCGTTTTACCATTGACAATACTCTTGTCACCCAACTATAGGCCGAAGCCACCCTTCGAGCACCTTAACCTTGACAGAGAATCACTCCGAAAGCAAACCCTAGGCTAGATAGCCAAACAAAGGGTAGCGCACCTTTCCCCAAGGATAGCGCACCAACAAGAGATGATCAGATGTTCCAAACCCTAGCCAAGAGATAGTCCAAGTGTAACTGCTAGCTGCAGCAGCTGCAACGGCAACTGTCCTCCAAACCTGCGCAAAAACTGGGCAACTGTAGTGCGCACAAGTGCTGCTTTGCAATTCTGAGACTGCTTGCCAGAATGAGAACTAGCCTCCTGTATTTATACTAATTCTGGCTAACTGCCTGGGCCGACTTCTCATTCTGGGTATCTGTCTATTTAGTATATATTATTATTTCTGGCCGACTTCTTCTCTTGGAGGCTAATAACCTAATATAAATTATCTTCTTGAGCTGACAAGTCTTCTAGGGTTATTAGCATCCCTGACAAGGTGCAACTCACCCTCTTCAGAGGCACCCACAGGTAAGCCCTACATTTCCTTGTCATCACTGCACCCCTTGCCCAAACATCCCCCACACCATCTCATGCACTTACATGACCTAGATTGGTCTTCACCTGGAAACACCCCACACCATAGGAGAATTGGCCCAATAGGATGTCCTGGAACCCTCTCCAAACCTAGCTTGTAGAATAGCATAACGTATTTGAGCACTTGTCTGGGAAAGGGGGGTTTTATGCACATGTTTGGGTAACTTGATTATTAGATGTGATTGACATTGCTATGATCCCTGTGACTTATGAGCCCATGGAGGGCGTACTTGTTGTTGATGCATGACCATGCCCGACAGACAGGTACATATGGGGAGATGATTAGCTCCGACCTCCATAGGGCTAAAAGCCCACTAGATGGATGCTGAGACCCCAACCAGGGGCAGACATATACCAGAGGCTTGCACCAGAGAGAGAGGAGAACGTTCCACCAGAGACAACTTGGCAGGCCTGGACCCAAGGGGGCTTTTTCTTTCCCCTTGAATGTTGGCCTTGGAAGGCCCATGAGGTCACCTCTGTGACCCTTGATGTCACCCAACGTCAGATGGACATGGAGGCACTTGTGTGCCAAGTGGCACATGTGGCATGATCCAGAGGCTTTGGAAGGCCTAACATTTTTCTCCTAGAGGCCAACGTCTCACCTAGGAGGCGCAACGTCACCCAAGAATGGCATGACGTCACCTCTTTTGCATGTTTTAGGGTTTAATTTGTCAAATTTATGTAAAAAAAATGGATATTTGATGTAACTGGCTCTGTCGGCCTTTTTGACCTAATTTTGTAATTAAAGGTCATTTGGATTGTATAAATAAGGGATTAATCCCTTGTATATTTTCATCATCTTTCACTCAGACAAGTGAGGTCTGAAATTCGGCCTCTTTAAGGCTTATTGGCTGAAATTAATTGGTGCGCAACTCTTGGAGGAGGCTTGTCTTGGTCTTTTTTGGCATTTTCTTGGTGGAAAGTCTTCAACTAGGGCATTTGCTAGATTATTCTTGGTGAATGTAAGTGAAATTCTGCAGTTTTTCTTTCCTTTGAATGGTTATAGTATCTTTACTTTGCATTTACTAAGATCATGAAATTGCTAGCATAAAACCCTAGGAGATTAAGCACATGTTATTGTCCTTATCTCAATAGCTATCTACCTACTAGATTTTGTTAGAAAATCTATCCATTGAAACATGTGCTAGAGCCCTATCATTGTAGCACTCTAACATCATTTGCTTCATCAAGCCTTTATTTATCTTAAGCTTGAACTAAAGAAGAAGGAAAACCGCTAGGGCCTAGTTCTACCTACTTCCTAGTAGCCGTTTTCCTTCTAGGGTTGGTGATTGAGGCCTTGGGTTACCAACACCTCAATCATTTTCCCTCTTGTCTCTAGTTCACACATTATCATTTATTTCCTTAAAGATTGCTGCTGCAAAAAGTGACTCCATTAGCCCTAAAGACACTAGTTTATACCTTGTACTTGATTGATGAAAACAACCCCCAAACCCTTTACCTCAAGCTATTTACTAACTATTCCTAACCCTAGATTAGACTAATTTACTAACATACTTGCTGTTGTTACAAAAGTAAGCTACAACCATATATTGCAGCAGTAAAAGCTCCTAAAAGCAATTATTAAAGTTGATTTTTACATTGCCTTATTAGCTTCTGACAAGTGCTAGTATTGCCATCATTAGGTTATCATTTTGGGTCATTTTGAAGCTTGTTTAAAGCATAACTTGTGAAGCTATCATCATATATTTATTGCTGTTATAAATTTTTGTTTGCTTCATCTTATAACAACTTATTACTTTCATTGAAAAGTCCAAGGTTTTACGAAGCACTAACATCAATTGATACTTGCAAAAATAATGTTTTGTTGTTGTCTTGTTCCGGGCAGGTACATTTAAGCATATCTTTGCTTCATATTGTTAAACCTTTGGGACTTTCTGATTGATGTGACTTGTGAGAGGGGACAACTTTTCTTGATACCTTTTCCTTTGCCTTCTCAAACCTCCAGGTCACTGGGGACGTCTTCCTTGGGTTTTCATCCCTAAAGAGAAAGAGGTGCCTTATTTAGGTGGCAGTGATAGGACAACCTCTTGTTACGCCAATTTATCATCCACTTGCCTTTCCCTTTTGGACAAGTACAAATTGTGCGACAACAGAGCCTAGGGCGCTCAGTTTGAGACCCTTATCAGTCGATTTCGATGGAGGAATCACTAGGGCGCAGTTTCCAGTAGCAGTTGGGGTGCATTTCGCCAAGGGGATCCATTTGGGGTCCATACACATTAGCAGAGGGTCGATTGTCAAGCTATCAGTCACCAGGACTATGTGAGAGGGAAGGTGCATTGTTTGGGACAGTTTCCAGTCAGATCCGAGGTGTGTAGCCACCAGGGTGCACAATCCAGTTCCGCAACAGTTTCATTGTGAGTTGTTGTAGCGTGCAGGAGATCATCCATCTCTCATCCTATCCAGCAGCAGTCTGTTATCATCTGGGTATCATCTTTCTAGTTTACTTCTTTATTGTATTTTGGCTAAGATCCATTGAGATCTGATCTAGCTGAGTGATTCTCTCTGTTCAGCCACATACGACATTGTAACCAACAAAAAACTCATAATATATGATTTACAGTCTTTTGTGTCATTCTCTATCTATATGCTTATTCATTTGCTGTAAACAACTTATTTATCTACACACAAATGCGAAAAACACCAAGCATGTTAAAACCCGCAGCTTAAATGCATCCAGAAACCCCCATTGTATCAGATCAGACAATAGACAGAACAGGTTAACAACTTTTCCTAGACTAGACGGATATGGGATAATACAGTGGTATCAAAGCTTTAGTCCTGCCAGCCTGTGACTAAAGACTAGGAGTTCAACAGGTGAACCAGAGGGCCGTGAGCACGTAGGTTATGAGTACGTCACTTACAACAGATGCAGGGAGAGGAGACCTAGACCAGATTTCCCCCCCTTTCCTCCCAGTTCAGAGGAAGAGGAAGAGGCGCACAGGGAAGCAGAGAGAAGGGCAGGGCATGAGGCAGAGAGGATGATGGGAGACGCGTATGAGAAGCCAGAGGGCAGTGGCAAGGCACCCATGGACCCAGATGTAGCTTTCATGCAGGTTATCAACGATCTGGTGGTCAGTCAGCAAGCCATGACTCAGTCCTTGACATAAATGGCTGATAGATTGGCTATAGTGAGCACACTGGGCACACAAACCCCACATACAGCGCAGGGGAACTCAGGGGCAGGTAGTAGACCCCATTCACCTACTTGCACATACACTTCTTCGAGTAGGATTCCTAGGCCAGTGTTCCCCAGTTTACAGAGGGCACCCCCTGCAGCAACACAACAACCGATAGCACAGAGGCAACCCACTCAAGCAGAGGACATTGCAGAGTACAAGAGGGAGTACGCAGCATTGGGCCGTGACTTCCATCAAGACATGACCCTGGTCGAGTACTGTGGACTCAGACTTAGGAACTGCCCTAGAGAGGCCCAAAGAGGAGGACAACAACAACAGCAGGGACATAACATGGATTTCATCCGGAAAGTTGGTAAACTTGCCATACCTTCTTTTGATGGATCGTCCAAATCCATTGCCAGAGCTTGGGTACAAAAGCTAGACACGTACTACAAGCTCAACCAGATGATCGAGACAGAGGCTATCAGTTTCGCTACCCTACACTTGGAGGGTGAGGCACACGAGTGGTGGCATCATGGATTGGTGACGTTGGGTCACAGTCACATCACTTCCTACAAGGAGTTCACAGAGAGACTCATGGACAGGTTTGACATTAGGGATCCAGAGATCTATTTTAGGGATCTAGCTCAGTTGAGACAAACTGGCACAACAAAGGCATTCATCACAGAGTTTCAGCGGGTAGCAGTGGCAATGATAGATATCTCATAGCCCAGGTTTATTATGTTGTTCACAGAGGGGCTCACAGAACCCTTGAGAGGAAGGGTTAAAGGCATACATGGCTCACACCTTGCAGGATGTCATCTTACGCACTTGAGATTTGGTAGACTCAACGCCGAAGACTACACCCTTTTCCAAACCATACCACAGAGGGACCGAGACAGGAAGCCATTCCAGAGAAAGTGGAAGGGGAAGGTGAAGTTGGATGATGAGACGAGGCGAGAGCTTATGAGGAAGAAGCTCTGCTTCACCTGCAAGGTCCCTTGGGTCCCAGGCCACAAGTGCATGGGCAAGGAGAGATCTATTATATTGAGGTGGCAACAAACAATTTGGATAGAGAGGAGGAGGAGCAGGATAGTGGATCCACTAGCTCAGAGGAGGAGCCATCACAGGCGGAGGAGCAGCCTCCCCGGAGACCACCAACACCATCAGGGACCCAACTACTGGTAGTTCCACAACCTCCTAAGAAGGCTAACAAACGAAAACCAGCAAAGGGAGGAGTCATAGCCACCTTTTTTGGTGTTCCCAGGTATGACACCGTCCGGATCAGAGGGACTATTCAAGGACAACGAGCAATCGCCCTGATAGATGGTGGGGCCACCCACAACTTCATTGAGGCTTCATTGGTGTCAAGGTGGGCACTTCAGACAGAGGAGTTTGAGGGGTTTGATGTTGCAGTAGCAGATGGCCACACAATGGAGTGTCTAGACAGAGTCCCGAACTTGGAGATAAAGCTAGGTAACTACATCGCGAGACACATTTTATGTAGTTGACCTATTTGACATTGATGTGGTGTTGGGAGTCCAGTGGTTGATCACCTTAGGAAAGATCACCACCAACTACCAAACCCTGGAGATGGGGTTCCAAGACAGTGAAGGGAAGAGGATTGTACTGAGGGGCATGTCGACAGGGGCACCCATGACAGTTTTGACCAAGAGGATGGAGAGGAAGCATATGCCGCAGAGTGGTTGATCACTACACAGGGGGATTTAGATGGACAACAGCAGTATCAGACGGAGTTTAGTGCCTTGTTGGGACACATCAACAGGTTTTTGGGTCGATTCCACCAGGGAGACCACCTGATAGGGGGTTTGAGCACACCATTGAGTTGGAGGAGGGGGCTAAACCCATGATCACAACACCCTATCGTCATCCTCGGAGGTTCAAGGATGAGATAGAGAAAGCAATTAAGGAATTGCTAGCGATGCGACACATCAGACCTAGCAGCAGTCCATTCGCTTTTTCAGTTGTCATAGTTCTAAAGAAGGATGGTACCGTGAGGATGTGCATTGACTATCGGGCCTTGAACAAGAAAACCATCAAGAACTGATATCCCATCCCTCGCATCGATGAGTTGATGGATTAATTGCATGGGGTAGTTTTCTTCTCCAAGATTGATCCACGCTCTGGATATCATCAGATCAACATCCAAGAGGACATAGAGAAGACGACATTCCGATGCCACTTCAATCATTTTGAGTTCCTGGTTATGCCATTTGGGCTAACCAATGCACCGATTACATTTCAGTCTTGCATGAACCACATATTCAGGGATCAGTTGAGGAAATCGGTCTTGGTATTCTTCGACGACATCTTGGTTTACAACAAGACATGGCAGGAACATCTGAGGCACTTGGACGAGGTACTCAACATCATGGAGGCACAATCACTATATGCTAAAGAGTCCAAGTGTGAATTCGGCATGACAAAGCTACTTTACTTGTGCCACATTATCAGTGTGCAGGGGGTATAGGTGCACCAAGAGAAGATCAGGGCCATTCTAGATTGGCCAACGCCCAGGAATGTGACAGAGTTGAGGAGCTTCTTTGGGCTATGCAGCTATTACAGGCGGTTTGTCAGGGGTTTTTCTCAGTTGGGAGCACCACTTACAGATCTCACTAGACATGGGGCCTTCATCTGGACTGATGAGTCATAGAAAGCCTTCGATCACATGAAGGAAGTTATGGGCACATGCCCAGTGTTAGCATTACTGAACTTCACTTTGCCATTTGTATTAGAGTGTGATGCATTTGGCAAGGTCATCGGGCCAATTTTGATGCAAGGAGGACACCCCATTGTGTTCGAGAGAGGGAAGCTCATTCAGCCCGAGAGGCTGTACTCTATTTATGACAAGGAAATGCTGGCGATCATGCATGCCTTGACCAAGTTCAGACAATATTTGGTGGGTAGCAAGTTCATAGTCAAAACATATCATAACAACTTAAAGTATTTCCTTGAGTAGAAGGATCTCAATGAGTGCCAACAGAAATGGGTGACGAAGGTGCAGGCCTTCGATTTCGACATAGAGTATGTCAAGGGGAAGAAGAACATTATGGCCGATGCACTGTCTAGGAGACCAACGACATGTTCTTTGATGGAGGTTTCAACGGATTGGAAATCTCATTTGTTGGTGGAATATTCCATGAACAAGTTCGCTTGTGAAGTTTTGGATGGGCAGGTTCAGGATGGCAGGTATAGGGTCATTGACGACGTCATATTCTACAAGGATAGAGTCTACTTAGTACCAGGTTCAGGGCTCAAGAAGAAGATCTTAACAATAGTTCATGATTCGCCACTGGCAGGCCATTAGGGGTTTTTCAAAACCTACAGGTAGATCAGAGAGAGGTTCTCATGGAAGGGCCTCAAGCAGGATGTTATGAGGTACATCAGTGAGTGTGTGACTTGTCAGCAGAACAAGTTAGAGAATACACTTCCAGCAAGACTACTTCAGCCGCTTCCCATTCTGGAGCAGGAGTGGGAGAGCATATCGATGGACTTCATCACGGGCCTACCCAAGGTTCAGGGTAAGGACTGCATCTATGTGGTGGCCAATAGATTGACCAAGTTTGCACACTTCTATGCCATACCGACAGATTACAACGTAGTTCAGGTGGCCGAGTTATTCTTCAGGGTGGTCTTCAGACTCCATGGGTTGTCGAGGAACATCGTAAGTGACCGGGACAATTGGTTTATTGGTACATTCTGGAGGGAGTTATTCAGATTGGTGGGGACAAAGTTGATACCCAACACCAGCTATCACACTCAGGCAGATGGACAAACCGATATAGTCAACAAGTGGGTTGAGGGTTATTTGAGAAACTATTTGAGCGGACAACAAAGAACATGGGTCAGGTGGCTACATCTAGGAGAGCATTTCTACAACACCACCTTCCACATGTCCATTGGCATGCCACCCTTCCGAGCATTGTACAAATATGATGCTCCCACTTTGATAGACTTGGTTTTTGGGGAGAGCAGATCTCCCAAAGCCAAGGACTGGATCACCGAGAGTCAGGAGATTCTCAAGTTACTGAAAGAGAACCTACAAACAACGCAAAATCAACAGAAGATGAGTGCAGACAGGCATAGGATAGAGGGCAACTTCGAGGTTGGTGACTTGGTATTCCTGAGACTCCAACCCTACAGACAACCATCTCTGAAGAAGAGTGGGGTCGAGAAGTTCAAGCCTAGATTCTATGGACCTTACAGGATCATGCGCAAAATAGGCGAGGTTGCCTATGAGCTAGAGCTTCTAGAAGGGAGTCAGATTCATAACGTGTTCCACGTTTCTTGCCTCAAGAAGGTCGTGGGACAATTCATCAGCACATCAGAGGACCTTCCCCCATTGGATGAGGAGGGATAGTTGGAGTTGGTTCTAGAGGAGGTACTGGAGTTCCAAGAGCGGAAATTGAGGAGCAGGGTCATCGGAGAGTTTCTGATCAGATGGAGAGGGCTTCCAGTAGAGGATGCTACTTGGGAGAGCGAGCAGGTATTACAACACCCTGGATTGGTATTGCTTGAGGACAAGCAATCTCAGGAAGGGAGGACTATAATGTCCCTTTCCGAATAGGAGGTCCAGAGAGTAGGCTTAGTAGTCTAAACAACCCCATTAGACTATAGCTAGGCCGTACAGGGGTAAACAGGGTTACTAGAGGTCACTTCAGCCAAGGGTGTTATAATTTGAAAGTGACATTGAGCTAAAAGTAACTAAAAGCGCTTTTAAGCCGAAGTGAGCTAAAAATAGGTCAACAATGAATTAGGGTTTCGAGCAACTATAAGAAAATGTAAAGTGACCTAATTCAACATTATGAAGAATTTGACTTGATAGTTGAGGAGAGAGGTGCATCTCAGGAGAGAGCTTTGTGGATTCTAGGAGGAAGACACCCAGAGGCTGATTTCAGTGTTGAGAGACACACCCTAGTCACCGGGAAGATCATCCGGATCTTCCATCATACTTCAGCAATAGTTATCCAGTTTGCAATAGTGAGAGTGCACTTGTCCAGGTAGAGGGCGCAACTATTGAGCATGAGATTGATTCGACTTGTCCTAGTCAGGTAGAATCCAATGATTCCCCTCCGACCCAGTTGAGAGGAGGGTAGGGCGCTTCTATTGCTTGGTTTCTCGTCAGATTCCGATGGAGAAACCATCTTGGGCGCATTACCCAACCATTGAGGGTGCGTCAGTTGAGGAGGACGCATTTGGGATTTTCGAGAGATCATCAGATTAGATTCAGGGAAATCCTTCTGATCCATTTCAGAAGAGCCTAGGGCGCTCAGTTTGAGATCCTTATCAGTTGATTCCGACGGAAGAATCACTAGGGTGTAGTTTCGAGCAACAGTTGGGGCGCATTTCCCCAGGGGTATCCATCCAGGGTCCAGACACATAAACAGAGGGCCGATTGTTAGGCTGTCAGTCACCAGGACCATGTGAGAGGGCAAGGCACATTGTTTGGGACAATTTCTAGTCAAATCAGAGGTGTGTAGCCACTAGGGCGCACAATCCAGTTCTACAGGAGTGGCCGTGTGAGTTGCCGTAGCACGCAACAGATCATCCAACTCCAATCCTATCCAACAAGAGTCTTCTATCATCTAGGTATCATCTTTCTAGTTTACTTCTATATTGTATTCCGACTAACATCCACTTAGATCTGATCTAGCCGAGTGATTCTTGATTTTCAGCGGCATATGGCATTGTAACCAACAAAAAACTCATAATATACGATTTACAGTCTTTTGTGTCATTCTCTATCTGTATGCTTATTCATATGTTGTAAAGAACTTATTTATCTACACACACATGTGAAAAACACCAAGCATGTTAAAACCCGCAGCTTCAACGCATCCAGAAACCCGTAGTGGATTAGATTAGACAGTAGACAGAACAAATTAGCAGCTTTTCCTAGACTAGCCAGATTTGGGATTTTACAATCCCAAGGCAACCAACTCCATGGATGAATGTGCAATGTGCCAAGTAGATGGAGCACTCCACAAGAAAGGAAGTAGTCAAACTCCAAAACAACAAGTGGACCATCTCCAACAAGACAAATGCAAGCAGATAAAGGAAAATTAGGGTTTTGACCATGCCAAAACTCGATGAAATAATAAAATATATACCTCCAAGAATAACAAGAAGTGTCTCCAAAAGTACGCCCTCCACGAATATGCTTCAAATATAGTAAGAAGACCAAGCAAGAGCATGTAAAAGCCACATGTATGGCCCTCCAAGTATGCCACACGCCTCTCAATAAAAGCCATCCATAACCACCTCAAATAAAATAATATGTGTCAAATCAAATAGGTGAAGGCGGTCTCCAATGAAGGTCAAAAGATGACAAGTGTAGCTGAAATATCCATGCAATAAAGATGAGAGAGCACCTAGAAGAGGTGCACCCTAGAAAATTGTGCCATGTATGATGTAACTACCTCAACCACCCAACGAATAATATAATATCTCCATGTGAAGTGTGCCCTAGGAGAATGTGCAAAGGTGGTTAGAACTCATCAACATCCATGCCAAAACAAAGTGTTGTTCCCAATACCATCAACAAATCCCACCAAATCATGTGCACAAGAGAGAGATCGCCCTAGGAGAGTGTGCCAACCTTTCCAACAATAAAATAATCATGAATGCCTTGGAAATTGTGCCCAAGAGAGGAGCACTCTATCAAAATCACTAAATATCTTCCAAATAGACCTCTCTAAGTGTGAACAATTACCAAGTGAAGTAGGGCACTCAAGCAATTAACCTCCAAGATAATAAATGGATTAATTTAACCATTAAATAGTTAAATCAACCTTAACATGTGTGCACAAAGGTTAATGCTCAAATAAAACCATAGTCCAACCTCCCAATAATCACCAAAAGATTAAATCAACATGAACATATGTGCCAATGAAGGGGGGTGTGCTCCAACAAGTGTTGCACCATGGAAAAATAATGTATCTCCTAGCAAAGACCACCATGATAACAACCCAATGATAAAATAGAAGCTCTTCCTAGGTTTGAACCTAGGGCGCACCGTCCAAGGATTATAACATGATTAATACCTCATTAAACCTTAGGAGAAGGCTTGATCACCAAAGATGTATGTAGCAGTGTTACCAACATCGACAGCGGCAAAATATCGCCGAGGGTCCGAAAACGAAAATATCGGCAATATCGGGGAAAATATTGGTAAATATCGGAAAATGTCGTAAGAACGAAAAAAATACAAAAATATTCATTTTTTTTCAATTTTTTAAATATCTAAAGTATCAACAACATCAAATAAATGCATTTCCACATAAATATGAAAAGAGAACTCATATATAAGATGTA
>ML814181.1:144334-158042 GCA_009831015.1 Picea engelmannii | reverse complement strand
AGGAGGGTGGATGTATTTCTTCAATAAAGTCTAAACCCCATTGTTGGGAAGGAGATTCAACTAATATGGGTTTCATGGGGAGAGGAAGAAGCTTCCTTTTACCTTCAAAAACCTGGAATTTGTGGCAAGAAGTAACTTTCTGATGAACATCAACAAACAATGTAGGCCAGTAGAAACCATCTCTTAGAATCTTGTTAGTTGTAGTCTTCCAACTCATATTCCCACCGCAGTATCTTGCATGTAAATCCTGCAGAACCTTGTCAACTTCGTCTTTTAATAGGAAATTAAGCAAGATACCACCATGATCTTTCCAATAAAGGTTACCTTCTAGAATACAAAATTTTAATGCTTTTAGTTTAATAAATATGTCTTTGGTCTTAGTCAAACCAGGAGGAGCTTGTAAGCTATGAAGTACAAAAATTAGTTCTGCGTACCAAGGAGAGTTTGAGAATACCTATTTTACATTTGGAGTTTCCTGCTCTTCCTGCTCGTCAACTGCAGCCAAAAAATTAATGTCTAGAGCATGAAAATTAGATTAAGCCATTAGCTTGGCCAAACCCTAAACTTTGATCAATTTAGTGGGTTTTATTTCAATGCATATTCCAGAATAACTACAATCCACTTTCCTATCCTACCATCTGGATTATCCTGATTTAGGATATCCTTTACCATTGAATTTGGAACATAAGCAATTGTGTGGGAATGGAGAATATAGACTCTAAAATATTTTATGGCTTTTACCAGAGAAAAATATTGTTTCTCCATGATGTTGTAGTTCAACACCACATCTCTCGGAGATTTGCTGAAAAATGTTATCGGTTGTTCGTACCCTTCGTTGTTTTTCTGCGATAGTATTGTTGCGATGGTGTGTTCAGAAGAGAAATAAAACAAAAAGAAATCTTTGGTGTAATTTGGGCTGATCAAAACTGGAGCTTGGGTGAGTGTGTGTTTCACCTGATCGAATGACTGTTTGGACTCAGTGTTCCATCTGATTTTGGTGTCTTTTTTCAACATATTTGTGATGTTCCTAAGAAGTTCGGCCAAGTTGGGTATGAATCTTCTGAGGAAATTTATTTTGACAATGAATGATTGTAGCTCTTTGATGTTCCTAAGGTGTTCCACCTTCTGGATGGATTATATCCTGTTGGGATCTATTTTAATTCCATATTTAGAGATTATGTGTCCCAACAACTTGCCTTCCTCTAAACCAAAAAGGATTTTCTTTGGATTCAACATAATCCTAAACTTTCTGCATTTCTCAAACACGCGTCTGAGATGTAGCAAATGTTTCCCGTCAGATTTGGAGTGGACAGTCACATCATCCAGATATATGAATATAAATCTTCCAAGTTTGTCCACAAAAGCAATATCCATTTCTCTTTGGAAAGTGGCACCAGCGTTCATCAAACCAAAGGGCATCTTTACATACATGAAGGTTCCCTAAGGTGTGGTAAAGGTTGTTTTCTTGTGATCATCTGGTTGAACAAGAACCTAGTTATAACCTAAGAAACCATCTAGTAAGGAGATCCTACTGGCCCCAGCTACCTTTTGTAAGATGTGGTCCATCTTAGGAAAAGGGTAATTGTCTTAGAGGGAAACCTTGTTCAAATTTCTGAAATCAATGCAAAGCTTGATTTCACCAGTTTTCTTCCTGGTAGGAACTAGGTTAGAAACCCATTTAGAAAATATCAAGGGGACTATAATTTTGGCATCATACATTTTTTTGATTTCCTTTTCTATCAGGGGAAGCAACTTGGGATTGATTCTCCTAAGTTTTTGTTTGAAAGGTTTGTGTTCTTCTTTTATTGGGATCCAATGTTGTATGACACTTGTGTCATAAGATTTTAAGTCCTCATAACCCCAAGCAAACACATCTACATATTCCTTAAACAATTCAATGTATTTGCGTTTTTTCTCAGGGGGTAGATATTTGGAAAGTTTTTTCATCTTGGGTTTTTCTTTTATTCCTATGTTACACTCTTCGACCTCCTTACCACTAGCTTCAATTTTTTGTTTTTTCACTACATCGTTAAAATTGAACAAGTCTTCTAGTGGAACTAAACCTCTAGGTAACACATTATTTTTCAACTGTAAAATACCAGAATCTACCTTGTTTTCTTTCAATTCATCCGAGTCTACTTTATTTACACTACCATTTTCAAAAACAGATTTATTTACATTATCATCATCATTCTCTAAATATATATTTGTAAATTTGAAATCATTCTTACACTGTAGGAAGTCTTCAATTTGATCGTCATTCCCAAATAACCACCAGTATCTAATGTTGTCTGGAATGATTGGTCTGCACTTCACCTCCACTGTGTATTTGTGAGTGGGATGGAAAGGTATTTTACATGTTGCTTTTGATGTAGACAACCCATCTGCTAGTATGTTTTGTCCCCTGGGCATTACCTGCAAGTCGATTTCAATAAAACATTGAAGGGCATCCAAAACAACATTCCTGTAAGCTCTAAGTCTGGGATGTTTAGCTGCATACTCACCTTTAATTTGATTAATAATCAATTCAGAATCACCCCTTACCATAATCTATTTGGCACCAACCTTCTTCAGTAGTTTCAGGTCGAGCATCAAAGCTTCATACTCAACTATGTTGTTAGTGCATTGGAAATTCAGTTTGTAAGAATGACTCTCTCAATACCTTGATTTTTTATTATGCAACCAAACACCGGCTCCAACTCCCTCCTTGCTCATAGATCCATCAAAATCCATGCTCCAAAATTTTGTTGGCAGTTCCTCACTTTCCACAGTTGCAGTATTTCTTACTTCAGTGATTTCTTTATCTTCTTTTGAATAAGGTGTATCATCTTCTGGCTGAGTGATTTGTTCTTTCAAGTCACCATCATTGTATAGAATGAAAGAATAAAGATCAAAGTGTGAAGAGTATAGTGAGTAGTTGTGTGGATTTTCCTCACTGCTTACCATATACTTCATTAGAGTCTCTCTGTACAGTCTTCTTTGTTGTCCAAATACCGGGATGGTGGCATAGGACATATCTAGCTGCAGCGTTCCTTTCAGCTTAGCTCCCCAGGATCTTGATAGTAACATATTGTATTTCTGGGGAATGTCTGGAATGACGATATCCATCGCCATACTCTTCGCTGGAATTTGAGCTAGGGTGATGCATAAATCTTTAATCATACCTATACATTTGACATTTCTAGAGTCAAAAGGATGCAAATATTTGTAGGGTCTAGTGACCTCAAGTCTCAACTTTTCCATCACAGCTTTGGGCATCAAGTTGTGAGAGGCGCCTGAATCTAGCATAGTGTTGTGTAATATCAAGTCGTGGATATTCAAGATGATGTAAAAAGGGGGAATGGAACCATTATCAGTTTGACCATCAACTTTAGGACCAAATAGGAGCTTAGGTTGATCATCAACAATATTTACCGTGTCTGAGTAATTTTCTGATCCAAAATTCAAGGCCTTCGTACCTATCTCTAGTTCGATGCTTAAATATTTAATCACCTGCGACCTGTAAGCGTTCTTTCTCATCATCTCAGAGAGGGGAATGGGAATCTTTAGTTTAGCTAGTTCCCCTTCAAGGATGAAAGTAGTGGAAGATTTTCTTAGGCTCTGCACTTCTGGTTTATCCATCGGAGTTCTATGGGAAGGAGAACTTGGTTGACTAGTTAACAAAACCTCAGTCTGATTTTCTCTTTGTAAAATTTTGGGGTTTCTTTTTGCGGGAGATTTGGCATTATTCCTCTCAAGGACTTTCTTGGGAGAATTTTTCGAGTTTTTCTTGGCTTCAACTATTATCTTCGTTTCGGTAGCCTTCTTTGTTTCAACGGCCTTCTTTGGAGGGTTGCCATTTTCCCTCTTGCTTCTCAGGTTATACTGCCTGTGAACCTTCATTATAGCATTTTCAAAGTCATGTTGTTCTATTTCCTCTGCTTCCTCATTTACCTCTATTTGTGAAAGGAGAAAGAGCTCGTTCTCTTCCTAAGTAATAAAAATGGATTCATCATCGTGAACGCCCATGAGGTTTATATGAGTGTCATCCAATTCTTCGATTATCTCCTCACCTTCATCGATGTAATATTCCTAGAGGGGTGGTATGATCTGTTGATCATGCCCCCTCTGTTCTATTTGATCTCTAGGATCTCTTTGCCTGATTTGGGTGGGATTTATTCTGAAGTTCAGATTCCAAATCTGAGGAGAAACTTAGTTTTCCCTAGGTGGATTTTTGTCAGCTTTGGTAAGTCTCTCCATATCCCTAGCTAGGGAATCTATTTTGGCATCTGAAGAGGAAGTGGAAGGATCTTCCTTAATCGTGACCCTTCTTTATGTTCTCTGTTTGGCTCTTCTGGCTAAAAGATTTGCTTCGACGCTTACGACACTTTTCTGCATGTCTTCCAGAGTAGCAGAGTTTCTTTCCCTTAGATGATATGACATGTCAGCATCAAATCCATAAGGGATTTTTATTAATGCCAAACCTTGAGGTGGTTTGATATCAACTTTAATTACATTGTACAAATTGTTGAAACAAGTGCAGTAATCCTGCACTGTCTCTCCTTGGTTCCTTCTAATATTTTCATATTCTGACAAGATCTGGAGAGGATTTTTCTTTGCCTCCCATCTGTCAAGAAAACTTCATTGGAAAGCATCAAGGTCTACTACTGAAGTAGGACGTAAATCTTTGAACCATTTTTTAACATCTCCGGTCAGACTCTGTGCAAAAAGTCTCATCTAGACGTCTGCCTCGTCAAATTCCTACAAATCAAAATAATCATTCATCTTGTCAACATGTTGTTGTGCATTCAGAGGACCAGTACCATCAAACTAAGGAAGTATGGTTTGATAGTCCTAAGGCATGGCATGTAAAGGAGTGGCCAACAATATTGGAGCATATCTTGCTGCCATGATTGGTGGAGGAGGCTAGACAACAACATGTGTGATTGGAGGGGAAGTAACAAAAGTTGTGGAAGATGAAGGGCTGGGAGGAACAAAGTGAGATGGTTTAGGTTTAACAGAAGCTGCAACAATAGTCAAGGTGGAAAGTTCGACTAACTGTTGGAAATGAGATTTTTCTAAGGCTTGATCAATATTTTCTATTAGATCTTCTAACTTGTCAAATTCCTGAAGAAATCATTGATCAACGTCTTCCCTAGGAGAAAGTATTTCAGGGGTCCTGGGTTGTAGGATGGCTTGATCTAAAACTGTTTCACTTACAAAGATGCTAGATTTTGTCCTAAAAAGGATTTGATCAAAAGATATGTCAAACTTGAGATCTTGAAGGGAAACCAAATTCTCTAGGAGAGAAGGGGACCTATGAAGAGGACTGTGACTCCCAGAGCCTTCTGCAGTGTTTTTCTTTCTGAGTAATTTTTCGGGATTGTCTATTGCAGTTGCACACTTTGGATCTGGATGGGATCTAGTGAAAACTCTTTTAGGAGCCATAATTTTAATTTTTTAAGAAATTTTAAACTGATTATATACAAACTTTAACAACCTCTGAACATGATCTCTTTATAAGCTTATATTTTATGATTCGTTCAAAAATACATTTTCTTTAGCTAGGGAAAAGAAGTCATGGGATGGAAATTTTGTTCAGTTCCCCAATATGATCGCCACTATGTTATCGCTATGTAAATTCCCAGAGGTTGTCATAATATAGAAGAAATTTATCAGAGGTAACTTTATCCAACCACTTCGAAACTGGGATCTAGCCCCGCCAGTTTCAGAGAGAGATCTCTCTATAAGATTTATCTTTGTTTCAGGTTTTAGATACTAGGCTGGTTAAATAAATAAGATTGTGTTGTTTGTTTAATAAGATGGCTGAAATATGGCTTATGCATCCATTGGGATATGGGGTATGTTTTATAAAGTTTGAGACCAAAGAATAGATTTTATAAGGTGTTTTCACAGGGTAGGATAATGCAACTGTTAGATTCTTTAGAATAAAAAAGATGGATAGTAGAAAAGATGAGAAAATCAGTTAAGATAAATAAGCATTCAATAATTTCTCTATCATAACATCAGAAGAAAAACACTTAGATATTTAAAATCTAGAAACAAAGTATAAAAAGATAAATTATGCAACTTTAACTTCTTTTAAATGATCAGATATAGAAAACATAAATGATTACGAAGATAGAAAAATCATTCAACGAAGAGGAGTAAACATCACCAACATTTAACACGCAAGAATCCTGTGAAACGTCCTTTTTATTACTGGTAGATCTCTTGAAAAATATTACAGTGCTTACAAATTGCTTGGGCATAAATATCAACACTCGATACTTTGAAACTTGAAGTATTTATAAGAAAAATTGCAAACGATCCTGTCATTAATGATCAGGACGTGTCAAAATCCAAAGCTAACTAACTAGATAACATAATACAAAATTGTAGGAACTGCTAATGATCTGTCGAATTCTTCATGCCAATTTTGGGGAAGGCCATTGGGGAGTCATTCGCTTGACTTTGACTGCTTTGCATGCTGACTCAGTTTGTACACCTCATCCTTTATTTGATCAAAGTGCACAGATCCTCCCATATTTGCTAACTAGGAATGGTGACTTTGAGTAGTCTTCAATACACTTCATCCATTTCTGTGTATTTTGCGAAAGTTGGCTTGGTGATGAAGATATACTTCATTTCATGTTGGATATTGAGGTCCAGTTGCAGAGTCTCTAAAAATTATTTACCTATTATGCTACTCTATATCCATGAAAACTTGGAGTTGTCCTTTGCCACCATGGAAATCTTTTGCTTGTAGTCGGACAAAGTCATCAGTTTTTCATTTAAGACCAGCAAACTGGGAAGGCCTTTCTTCTGCAAAGCATCAATCTTATTGAAGAATCTTTGAACTCTTATATCCATGTTCTAGGCTCTCTCTTCCAATTGCAACATTAATCCTCTTTTGGTCAGGACCTTCTTAACTTTGAAGATAGTCTCAGTCCTATCCTCAATTTTTAGACTTTTGAGCTCATACATAGTCTTTGAATTTAGAAACTTGATGATTTCATTTGCTTCCGTGGGAATTTCTCCAAACTCTCCCTTGATCCTTTCGATGGCCTGCTTGCTCCTTAACACCAATTCATGCTTCTCAAACATCATCTACATGAGGGGCTATATTTCTATCATGGATTTTGAGATATCCATCCAAATGTTCTCCTTGTCTTCTGCTAGTGTTCTTCCCACAAATGTTTGTTTTTGCAGCTGTTGTATCATCTGCTTCAGTTTTTCTGATGTGTGCCTCTCAGTTTTGTAGCTGGTCTGGAAAGAAGATTTAAGTTTCTGGAGATGCTCCATCTCTTGCTGCAATATTTTAATTTCTACTCCTTGTAAAGTCATTTCCTCCATTAACTTTGATAGAGCTTCAGATGTCCCTAGAACTGTCACTGGGGCAACTAATGGAAGTTTTGTTGTGGCAGTTGTTGATGTTGTCACTGTTCTAACTCCTGTGAGGGGAACTACACTTAGTGGATTGAATTCCATGGGCTTTATCTGTTCCTTTTCCTTTACCAATCTTTCCAACTTTTCTTCCATCTCCTTGATTGGTGAGTTTTGTTCCATGAATAATTTTAGCATTTCTTCTTTTTGGCCTTTTGTATCATCTATCTCGTTGGCCTGTGCGTCTTCAGTAGCTGGCAGCTTTAATTTCTTCCTCAAGGATGTTATGTCAGCATTCTTTTTCTTTAACAGTTCTTCAACTACTTTCACATTTGAGGGGTCATACCCAATTTTTAGTACCAACTCTTCCAAAGACATGATCCTATTGTCTTTTGCAAAAGAAGACACTTTCTCTAGCTTTAATTGAGTTTGAACATTATTTAGGTAAACCTGCAACTTTGCAGTAGTTTTGGAAGTGTTTGCCAATGTTGAGAAAACCATTTCTCTAGTCTGCCTATGCAAATCTATCTGATCAGCTGGATGTACTTTTTTGGTGTCAAATTCAAATGTTGATCTTTTGTAATTAGTGATTTCCTTTGGATGGGGCACTTGTGCCTGCAAAAAGTCGATG
This sequence comes from Picea engelmannii, assembly GCA_009831015.1. Classification (NCBI taxonomy): domain Eukaryota; kingdom Viridiplantae; phylum Streptophyta; class Pinopsida; order Pinales; family Pinaceae; genus Picea; species Picea engelmannii. Next base: position 150,046 of record ML814181.1, on the reverse strand, counting down.
TGAATTCTCCCCTTTTCCATATCAAAATAAGAGAGCAACCTATGTTGTGTTGTGGATGTTTGCTTCCAGAATTGAGCGTAGGTGTTGCTGGTCAACATATCATTCTTCTTCTTAATCAAATCATATTTCTAAAAAATGCTCAGTTTTGTAGACCCTTGAGATGGATGGGAAGTCAAAGTGGTATTTGTCTACTTCTTTGAAGAAGAAGTGGGCATCATCTGCTGACTGCTTGAGAACAATGGTGAGTGTCCCCCCTCGACTCCTATGGTAGACTAGGTCTCCTCATCTCCTGACCTGTCAGTTGCATGACTAGTTTTAGGCCTTTTCTTATAAACCTGGAGATCTTTTTCTGATACTTCAGTGACTGAAGGTGAGACATCCTTTCTGGGTCTTTTCTCCTTGGGTATATGTGGTGTAGTGGTTTGTGAAATAATGGTTGGAGGAGGCTGTAGTTCTGTGTCTTCCAGAGTGTTTTCTTCCCACTCTGTTTGGTTCATAAACTTCTTAATCTCAGGTTTTGGAACATGAGCGTATGGAGAGATTTTGTTCTTTAATATTGTTTGTTCTATAATCCCACATGGATCATAGTGCCAAGGAAAACTAGTGTTGAAATTCATCTCCTTCAAAAGCTTATCGGCCATTGCCCCTGTGGCTCGGTTGTTACAAATGAATGGTCCTATCTGTCTTTTGATCCTCAATTATTGTTTCTTTTTGAAGGCTACAAAATGGATGTCATTTGAGCTAATCATTTTCCTAATATATTCCAAGGCGAATATCCCCATTGGAAAATATCTAGGCAATTTGCAGGGATCCAGCTCGGATCCATAAATTCCAAGACCTGTGTGGTTCTGGTATAGGTACCAGTCTTTGGTCTCTGCTAGATCTGAGAGATGTAAAATCCATTGGATTTCTTCATTTATCCTTGGTTATTGTCTGCCACTGAGCATGCTTACCACTGGATGATAGAACTGATCTATGAACTGATTGAAAGTGAATTCTATTGAGTTTCTTCTCAGTAGTGATGTCCAGGATGTGATCGACCGTGGTTTGTCTCTCTGATCTAGCTTCTGCATGGAAAATATAAATTTTTCTGTCTGGAAAAATATGAACAAGTATGTCAGTATCAAAGAATATTGGAACATGCCTTCGGTGGGAAATTTGAACAGTTGTTCATGAATGTTCTCAGCCAGGAAACTATTGTAGTTGAACTGCGCGGTGGATATTTCCTTGTTGGAAAAGATAGATAGATAACCCAAGATTGTTTCATCTACCCATTCATCCGAGAAGTATCCAAGTAGGCTGCAAAGAGAAGAGATAATTTGATTTCCCTTTACAGAGAAAATCGATGACTGATACGGGGGATTTTCTTTGGGTAATGGGGTACTCTCAGGGAGGAAGAGTTCAAAAATTTGTGCTCTTTGGGGAAAAGACATTTTTTGATACATTTCAGTTAGGATTTCAATAGCAAAAGGAGAGAAGGGTTCAACTCTAGTTATTTGTAGCATCTGGTCAATGGCTTCAGGCGTGACAGTGAACAAGGTCTCTCTAGAAGATGAAACGATAGCTCTTTGTTCGAGAAGGTAATGGGCCTATCACTTGAGGGTGAATTCGGGAAAATGATGAATTTGGGGAAACAAGTATAGTGGGATATTGGACTCCCAGAGCCCGATCTCATCACTTTGTTCTGAGAAAGTGTCTCTAAATCATGAGTGTAGCTTAGCAAAATCGAAATCACATCTGGTTTCTGATATTAGGTAGTCTTTGTCAGCCACAGGAATCTGGTCGAGGTTGACAGGTGGCGGGAGGAATGGATTTTCCTCAACCTCTTAATGTTTAGACTTTGGCGGCATCAATTTGACTAGTACCTACAATTTGAAACAAAATGTTAACTGGTTATCAACTTTAGCTCGGTCACTGATAGGAAATGGCAGGGGACAAGAGTTTTTGTTTATTGAACATATGCACAGTGTGATAATGGTGGAGACAGGATTCAAATTGGGTGTGGGGACCAATTAGTAGGCTTAACGGATATTTTTGGCCGTATTTAGGGGCCAACAGATATCTTGGGGATGAGATGGAAATAAAAGGATGTTGACGGGTGTACGAGAATGATGTGGAAGGTTGTGATTGGATGATAGGTTAAAGGGATATGACATGCGATGGGTGATTAGAGGGGAATATACTAGCAATTTAATGAGACATGACCCGTGGGAGGTGTTAGTGGAGTGTGACATCAGGGGTTGGCGATGGTAGTGGAGTGTGATGTCACGAGACGGTGGTGGTATGAGAAGTTGGTATGGCGGTTTACACAGGGGGGGGGAGGTGGTGTAGGTGGTAAATGGTTTATAGAAAGGGGGTTCCATGTTAACAGAATGATGACACGTTAGTATGGGGACCGCTGGGAAATACCACCAACTCGGACCCCCCCAACCCCCTCCATTAAAGGTAGAATGGTCGGGGGAATCCGATATTACTTTTCGATTGTTGATCTGAGCACCATTTACTCAGTCGTAGATCTCAGTGCACTCTTTAAGCCTGGGCATGAATCATATTTCACTACAAAAACTTAGGATAGCGCGTATTTTGTGGGTTTTAGCACTATTTCCTATCATTTTGATCACCAAGGGGTTAAAACACATCATTCAAACATCAAAACCAAGAATCTCGACCATCATTAGGCTTGTTTTATTGAGATAAAACAAGTTAACCTATGTTCTATCCTATTTATCCAACACATTTAATCCATATTAGATTTTTGGGTTAAGAATTACTCTACCCTAGGGCTATTTGACCAATATTAAACAGTTTGATCAAATTTATTCACTACCTAGCCTATCTATTTGTCTAAGTTTAAACAGTTTAGCCAAGATTTATTCACTAATCCTATCAACATAAATTCAAAAAGACTTGACCATGTTTAAACTGTATGGATCAAGTCATTATTATTGCATGGGGCCTTATCCATTTTTATGCCCTCTTTTATTCTTTTCTTTTCTTTCTTTTCTTTTCTTTTTCTTTTCTTTATTTTTCTTTTCTTTCTTTTTCTTTTCTTTCTTTTGAAAATAATTTGCAAAATGAAATATTATTTACAAACAAATTACACCAAGATTGAAAATTTTTCAGTCACCAGTTGATCCTATGAAACATAGGGTTATAACAGGATCAAGGATTTCCTATGTGAGTGAACAGACTGGAAACTTACATATTTTTGTCTTTCATGTTATAATCTGCTATCTAATTCATTAGGTTGACTACTATTTACTCAGAAAGTGTGATAGAAATTTGTTCTTGTTATCTGAGATAGATATTGTTATTTTACCCATTGCTTAACCTTCAAATCAATTTCAAAACCTAAAACGCATATTTGTGTATAAAAACCATTGCAATAACTTGATGATTCCCTAGCCTTCCCTTTATCGATCAAGTGCAACTTTAGGGACTAACACTTACCTTCTCAACTATCCTTTTTGTCATCGGGGGGTCGTAGGATGTGTTAGCATTGGAAGTCACCTCTGGATTGCAGTAGAGGTAAGCCCAAGGCCCATCAGTTTATATGTCACAGTAAATAGTTTAAAGGGTGGTCTAATAGATGTGGTCTCAAGATTATATCATTTTAACTCAGAAAACTGGGTTGGGTAAGAACATATAAGTGAGGTCTTGATCTAACTTAAGCCAATAAGTTTGTATAGTGGTGATTAGGTAGAAGAAGCATGAGAAAATCATAAAAGTATGCTCTAGACGCTCGGTCTTCCAGCAGTCTGTAGAGGAAAAGTCTAAGATACAAGATCCTCTTGGATCTAAAAACTTCGAGAGATTGAAAACGTTGCAACAATAGATATAGTCAAACCTACACTATATAACAGTCACAACACCTGACTGGATCATCCATGCGTGAGCTTTCAGAGTCAGAAGTAAAGAAATGAAAGGAGAAGTTGGATTCCATTAAACAAGAAGTCTCAAATAACAATCATAACTAGAGAACCAGAGGCCTTGTTAAAACATTGCAATCGAGAGCATAGCTCTACCATCGACCCTAAATGAAATTGAGAATGACTCCTAAATACTCAAAAATGAGTCACAACAGCAAGTTCTAACTATTACATTAAAGGTGTTACATCTACATTCCTCCTGTCAGACTACGCATGCAGTCTATAGCTAGTCATGAAGTTCAGTCAAACGCAATCACGTTCCAGAACCTGCCTGCAAGTGAGTTGACCAGCTGACATTCCCTTTCAATACTTTCCATTAATGGTGAATGCAATGTCCAACCACCACCAACTACTTTAATAACTGCTTCCTTGAGATCGGGGAGGCTCAAGTTAGCTCTACATTTGTAGGACGTGGTGGCCTTCCCTTGGCTTTCTGCTGCTTCATTGAACTGCTACAAGGGGACCCAAACGATCGACTTGGACAAGGATCTAGCAGGTACTATGGTGCCATCGACATGGAGGTGAGATGAGAGGCACCCATGTAGACAAACGTGGTAGATGGAAGGTGACCGGGAAAGTACGAGTGGCGGAAAAAGTGGGTGCTGCACTGGGATAGGACAATGATGAAGTGGCACAAGGTGGTGATGTGGGGGGTAGAGGAAAGGCTATGGTAGTATACGGGATGGGGACCATCTGCCCAGGAGGAGGTGAGTGGTAGAACATCTGGTAGGAGATGATAGGCGAGAGTGATAAGGGGACATGGTCCGACGATGAGTGGAGGAAAGGTGTACCATAATGATATGAGGAGGGAGAGAAGATGATGTGATGGGAAGAGGTGAGAGACAGAGTGGGAGACATATGTCAACGGGAGGCGGGAGTGGTTAGAGGTGGTGGTAAGAGGTCTACTTAGAGGGGGTAGGTAGAAGTAAGAGGTTTTAGGTGGGGGGGGGTCTGAGTTAAGGAGAGGGAAACATGTTAGTAGGGGCCCCGCAATTTAAAACCATCAACTCAAACCCCCCCCTCCTTGTTACAAGCAGAACGTTGAGGGGGGGGGGGGTTCCGATATGGCTCCTGCACCGTAGATCTAGGCATGTGGATCTCCCCAGATCTATGCGCCACTTAGCGTGATGCGTTTGCACACAAAAAACTTAGTATCAGTGGGTTTTTAACCCATTTCTTGCCCTTTTTCCGCCAAAGCGGTTTATTCCTTAGGAAAACACCCCCCGACTAAATAAATGTGATAACACTAGGCTCCATGGGGGATGGCTTGCTCCCTATGAGATGCCAAGAAATCTTCTACAGTTTCAGTGCCTTGTTGTTGGGTTATGGAGTCACTTATAAAACATAAAACAAAGGAAAAAAAATATTTACAAATACATTGGGGCCACTTATGGCACAAATAAAGAACTTCTTCAGAAAATTCCCATTTACAGGGCCACTAAAAACTTCATCGCCCTCCGAATTCTGCAACCTATAGGTATTATTTGAAATTATCTCAGAAACTTTGAAGGGCCTAATCCAGAGGGCTTCAAATTTACCATTCTTTCCCTTATCTTGTTTGGGTGCATCCCATTTAAGTACTAGATCTCCCAGCTGGAAATCTTCTTTTCTCGACTTTCTATCAAAGGCTTGCTTGATCCTGCAAGATACCAGATATATAAAATATGCAGAACAAAAATGAAATGCTAGAAATGACAGAATAACAGTAAAATATCCAGCATAATCTTCACAATACACAGAAATGATATACGAAATAGCAACAGAAATAGCACTTTGAATTAGA